>JACXGI010018647.1:0-13012 GCA_016801175.1 Esox masquinongy | reverse complement strand
CCCCCCCCCCCCCCCCCCCCACTTCGACCCTGTTTTTTCAGTGCCCTTTTTGGAATCCCCAAAATACGCTCCCAAACGAGGAGAGAGTGCCCGCACGCTCCCTCTCCTCATGGCCCAGCCCCACCCCTTCCTGCGTGCTAACAGTGATAACAGTATGACCCTGCCTGACCACATGGCCCCGCGCACCAAGGCTGCTGGGGCCAATCCCGGCCCTGGACAGGTACCTAGAGGCTGACAGTGAAGAGGCAGAGAGACTTCTGTGCTGTGTATCAGGGAGTAACACTCTATAATTACTCTTGGATCTTAACCAATAGATTGTGTGTTTGGGCATGAGTGTCAACACAGTTATATAATTCAGCCTACGTAATTACATAATGTGCGTGTGTGTTTTCCCCTATCTCTCTAGGGCCGCAGGGCTTCTGTAGGTGTGAGGAGCTCCAGCAGTCCCAGGGCACGCACTCGCTCCCCATCACGAGGAAGAGGAGGACACAGCGACACAGAGGAGAGGCGGCAAGGGAAACAACGGGGCCGACAGGGGTGAGGACACAGTACGCAGAGAAAGCACCATCACATCCGTTCCGTAATACATGTAGCGCCTTTGGAAAGTATCTGTTCTCCTTCACTTCTTCACATTTTGTTTTGTCGTAGACTGTATCTCTTTTTTGCCATCAATCTACACACAATACCCCATTTTTAATTTGTGCCAATTTATTAAAAGTCAGAAACTGCCTTTGGCAGTTCTAAAAAGTACTCAAACCTGATTCTTCTTTGCACACCAGGTTTACACACCTGGATTTGCGTTGTCTTGGCCCTTGTGCTAAGGGGTCGTTGTTGTCCTGAAAGAGGAATTCTCACTCCATTCTGAGGTCATGCTCAGTCTGGATCAGGCTTTCTCAGAGGATCTCTGTGTATTTTGTTCCGTTCATCCTTTACTCAACCCTGACCAGTCACCCAGTCCCTGCCGTTGGGAAACAACTCTATAGCATGACGCTCCTATCACCATGCTTCACAGTAGCAATGGTTTTAGCCAGGCAATGAGCGCTGCCATGTTCTCACTAGATAGAGGCCATGGCATTCAGGCCTAATAGGTTGATTTAGGTCTCATCGGACCAAATCATATTTTTCCTTATGCTCTCAGAGTCCTTCAGGTTGTATGCCTTTTACTCAGGAGTAGTTTCCGTCTAGTCACTCTACATTACATTTCTGATTGATGAGTGTGCTGCATAGTCAGATGTCCTGACAAGTTCTCTTATTGCCCGGTTACTTAGTTTGGTTGGACGGCCAGCTCTATTAAGGGTTCCATATTCTTCCATTTCAAAATTATGAAGCCCACTGTGCTCCTGGGAATGTTTGATGCTTTAGCAATTGTCTTTTTTTAAATCTCCCCCAGATATATGCCTTGTCACAATTAATTGTGTCAAATCTCTAAGCTCTACGGAGAGTTACTTAGTGATGCATGTGAGTTACATTCGGAGTGCAGTGGCAAATGGTCTGTATACTTATGTATACTTCTTTTTTTTAATGAATTGTCACATTTTCAAAAATGTGTTTTCACTATTTTTTTATGTGGTATTGTGTATAGATAAATAGAAAAAAAATATATAGAAATGTAATCAATTTTTAAGTCTACACAACACAAAAAATATTAGAGAAAGTGAAGAGGTCTGAATACTTTCCAAAGCCACTGGCCCTCATTCATGAAACGTGCATACGATCAAAATTTATCTTAAAATGATTGTACTACCATTTCACCGACAGAGCTGGAATTTATCAATATTATCATTGTCATATTCTTACGATCAAACTCACATCTGGTCAGAGACCGTGTTAAACCAACACCAAAAAATAAGATAATTCGCATTAACCTTATTGAGTCGCAATAAGACCATCATTATCACGAAAAACAACAATCATAGAAGCCTCAGTTACAACAACCACAATTATAATAATAATAGGTAAAATTAAATAAGATGACAAGGAATGTAACACATTCAAACACATCAAAATGTTAAATAATGTATCACTACCTTATTAATATATTTATTTCATTCACTTCATGCTGCATTTTTATCTCTTATTTTTGCTGTTCATGAGTTTGTAAGGTTTGAATTGCCTTTGTGTATGTAATGCGCTAGACCAAGGCCGTAGCCATGGAGTCAACACTGGGGTGGACCAAATTAGCCAGGGGTCTGGGGGTCCCCCCAAGTAAAACATAAAAAAATGTTAGTTGGTTACCCCGGTGGAAAGACAGAGTATTCCTCTGCTCCCCACCCTTTGACCAAACCCTAAAATCAGAAACACCTGGGCCTAAACCTAACCTTAGTAGTGCCTGTGCCTTAACCTAACCTCAGTTGTGCCAACATTAAGTATGATGCCGTCGGAACAACACCAATATGGCGATATCAGATAGTTTATCAATATTTGCTCCTTTTCTCGCTCACCTCCATGTCACCTACTCTCCCTGCTCTGTTGGCATCCTCATGCTCTCTCTCTCCCTCTCTTTCTTTACTCTGAATGCACCAGAGTGAACATAAATACTATCAGTAAACAAGTTGTGTTTCTTGCCATGGTGTTCAGGAATGGATTACAAACCATTTCCAATCTGAATGGCAATGGTTATTATATCTATAAACATTGACTCACCTCTTGTGCTACTGTATACGTCTATCATCTGACTGGTACTCATTTTCTCACTGCCCTCAGCTTAATTTTTCTGAGGCTGCCCAAAAAACTGATGAATGTCACTGCCATCTCTCCTCGTGCTCATGATGACACTCACTGTGAATGAAAGCTGACTAATAAAACTGCTTGCACTTTAATCAAACAAACACTAACAATGCCATTTATCATACAGTAAGCAAATACAACTATACAGTATACTATACGAATAGGCTATCAATGAAAACGACTACTGTCTGCATAAATTACACATGCAGCGGAACATAAATTATTGACACTTCACTCAGACTTCACGTTGGCATTCTGACAAATCTAACAAAATCCTTCACGTAAGACACTAACGTTAGTTGAATATAGTACATACATGAGCACCATTGTTGGGCGCTGGGTGAATGTGTAGCTATGATAGATAACGTTAGTGATGGTTGATTGATTAGCAGTCGCAAATCGGCCCTTTTTCACCAAAAACGTTTGTTTACACTCCATGCAATTACTGACACTTTTAGCAAACTATTATTTATTTCCACAATTACAGTTCCAGCGCAAAATTACGTGTTGATGTTAAAACTATCACAATCGACAGGAAGATAGCCTGCGTAACGCTCATATTACATTCTAGTTTTCCACTTTTTAATACATTTTAAAGTAATGAGATAGAGAGACAGTACAGTGTTCGACGTTGATTGTGCCTACCAACTGCATTTACAGCCAGCGTTTCCAAGTTAAGCAAAAATTTCCAGAACAACGACTGCTCAAAACCAGCCCAAAATGCCTGAAAACTAGCACAACTTTTGCTGGTGCACAACATTGACTATTTTACAAGTGACCCCCCCCAACCAAACTTAAGATACGGTATACACGCATGTGAAGCCGTAGCTGACATCTGACTGTTATAACAGCACAGAAACACACGATATAGCATATAGACAGAAATTGTGCGGCCGCGGTGAATTTCAGAAGTAGCCCAAAAACCCGCCACCCGCGACCAATTCATTTTCACCCACGACATTGTTTGAAAAGTAGCCCAATTTGCATGAAAACCGCGGATATGGCAACCCTGCTTACAGCAGTCGACCAACGGCTTCTGCTGGGGTACGGCAACAGCACCTGGACAAACTACACGCAGAACAGCAGTAAACCGTAAAACTAGAACAGGTAGTAAAAATAACGGCAATTTGTTAAGTTTAGTTATGATTGTTTGCATTTGCTAATTATTGTTTTGGATGGCGGTGCATGGTTGCCTGTCGTAGCATAGCGCATTTTTATTTTATATGTAATTTATATATCAGTTTATGGGGGGGGGACATTTTGAGCATATTTGAATATAGGGGGGATGTGTCCCCCTCAATATATATTGTAATTACGGCCTTGCGCTAAACAAATAAACTTGCTTTGCCTTGCTTTTCCTATATAGTATCAATATTCTTGCAAAGTCACATGCCTATATAGCATCAATATACTTGCAGAATATAAATGGTCATTATATTGTCAGTGGCTGGCATCTTGATTAGCTCGCAGGTCTTAAATCCACTAGTGAGAGTATAAATAAACCAGTGGTTGTGTGTCGAGCAGTTTCCCTAATAACAGCAGAGCTTGCTACTCTAAAGGACCATGGCTCTGGGCTGAGACGCGCTGATTTTTTTCATGGAGAATGACGAATGGCTAATTAGCAGTTTTAGACTATAATTTATGCTGAAAGCTGTCAGTTTATAGGCTGATGATCGCCACACCCACATAAATTACGGGTGTGTCAAATGTAAATAAGGACAGGTGCTGCGTGTTCTTGCATTCACGGCTTTATCCAATTGATCAATCTGCGATGACATTTACACTCATTTTGAGGAGGTACGACAGTTTCGTAAATCACTCTTGGAGATGATCATAAGTCTCTCCCCACACTTGAATCTGAGATCTTTTCTGAGAAGGTTTCATGAATGCCACTGTTTCTATTGAATACCAACAATTTACTAAGGCTTCTCCGGTTGTCTTTAGCAAATGCACTGTTGACATGATTAAAGGCTGTAAAAGCTACATTCCAGTGGTGCAACACTCTGTCCTCAGACATCAGTTTCCCCCCCATCTCCACGAATGTGTTGCAACAGCTGTTCTGCAATACGATAACAGGAACTCTTCTTCTTCTGTCTGTGTCTGTCTATGTCTGTCTATTTGTCTACATCTGTGTGTGTCCTGTCTGTGTCTGTCTATCCTCTTGTAGTGCCACCTCAGCGGTCAGTGGTGGAGGGCCAACGGGGGCTCAGATGAGGCGTATGTACACCGCGGTCCCTGGGCGGGTTTACGTGGCCACCAGGGCCTACACTGCCCACGGAGACAAAGAGCTCAGCATCAGCAAAGGAGACAAAGTCAAAGGTGAGACCGATTCAGAGAGGAGCGCCGTTCTCTGGAGTGCCACTGTGTCGACGGCAAAGTCATGATTCACCGCTCTCCTCTTCTCTTTCATCTCTCTGTCTCTCTCACGTTTTCTCTCTCTCTCTCTCTCTCTCTCTCTCTCTCTCTCTCCACCGCCTCTCTCACAGTGGTGAGCGTGGGAGAGGGGGGGTTCTGGGAGGGCACGGTGAAAGGTCGTACAGGCTGGTTCCCCTCAGACTGCGTGGAGGAGGTGGGTCCTACCAGTAAGGATAATCGATCAGGTAAGAAAACACTACCAACCCCACAGAAACCAAATACTATACGCGCTCCCACCAAGGCATCATACTCACATAACACCAACTCAGACGCGCACCAACCTAAATTCCCTCTACAGATGCTAACCCCGCATCTGCTGAATGACTCATTTTTTACCTTCATTCAGTTGCTAGCGTTCTATTGACTGCAGGACATCCTGGCAGTGTTACAAGCGGTGGGCCACACATCCCACCCGCTCAGCGCCAGTAATGACACGGCACTGCCCCGACCAATTGGACCATTATGTGTCGGAGAGACTGACACAGGACACGAAACACACAGCCAACACAAGTGAAACACATGTGCATACCAATGGAACATAAGGACACCCGAAACACACAGCCATTTGAGTGTAAATGTGTGCCTGTGTTCCAGAGTCTCGAAGCGAAAAAGCCAAGAGGAAGCTGTTTCGTAACGTCACCGTGGGAGCCTATGACGGCGTGGACGGCCCCAGGTAAGACTGGACTTGACGGAAGCCAGTCATCTGATGGTGGACTAGATTTATGGATGGACAACCTCACCCAATGTCCTTTTGATCCCCTGGGTCACCTAGTATAATGGTTGGAGGAGTTGTGAAGGAATGGGATGAGAAGAGGATAGGGGCAGACACTTGCTTAGCATGCTAACATTTTATACATTTATATCATGCCCTGCAGCCCTATAAAGTAAGATTAGACAAGACTTACTGAGTGAACCTGTATGTGTAGGTAAACCAGTGGAATCTGTTTTTTATGGGCATGTTTTCTGGGCATTGAAAAGTGTTAGGGTAAACATTAGGGGATAGGATTAGAGAAAGCAGGATTTTAAAAAAGAGAAATCAACTTTAGAGTCCTCATTTAGATAGCTGAGAAAAATGTGTGTGTGAGTGTGCTTGCGCCCACTTATTTTTGTTGTTGTTCAGCTGTATTAAGATCATGCTAGCACTGAGGGCACTAAACAAAACACCAGTTCAATCCGATTTCTTGTACATAATATTTCTAGCATAATAAATTGCTTGACTCTTTGTTGTGTAGACCTTTGTAGGCCAAAAGGAGCCCAACTTTCCCTCAATTGACCATTCACCCTCCTGATATAAAAACGTTTTCACAATTCCTCCCTGTGAAAAACATGGGTGGTTGTTTTCCCCATGTAAAAATAAATGTAAAAAATATAAAGTATGAACATTGACGATTTCCATATCCTCTATTGCATCTGTCTAATCCGCTAGTGTGAAGCTGCAGCCCTGCCCCTGGCAGCTGCAGTTGTGCTGTGCATCATAAGGGCAAACAGTACTCTGTCTGTGTGTGTTTCTGTGTCTGCGAGTGTTCGAGCACGAGGCACAATGTCCTGATGATGACTCACGGGGATTTGGAGGTGATGAGTGTTCGTTCGGTCAATCGGCAAGTGTTCGGAGGGACTCCACGCCCCCGGGGGTACTGGGCTTACAACCTATAGCTGACGCTTAGAAGCGCTTTTGTATCTTTTCTATCAGTCGCAAAGTCTATCGGCATAATACAGGTTCACCGGTATTTGGCAATGTGAATAACGGACCAGTGACTCAGACGGTGAATGACGTGGATAGGGAAAGAGAGAGAGAAAAAGAGAGAGACAATGTGTAATACAGTGATGGTTCTGCTGCCGATTGTAATACGGTGGTATTTTGAACCAGAGCCAGGTCCAGCACTATGGCAGCTCCTGCCCTCTGCATTTGTGGGTTTGGGAGAATGCCAATGAGCAATTGTGACTGGTTTTCGTTGGTAGCTATGTGAATGCTGTGCCCACTGTTATATGCGTGTGTTTCTATTTGCTGATAAGGAAATCTCTCTGGAGTGGAAATCAGCTGTTCTGATTTCTGAATTCGCCAGTCAGTGAGCTGCTCGAATAAACACACCATTCCTCCTGCCTGTTATCCCTCTCCAGTGGCTTTATCGCCATCTCCCCTTACCCCACCCGCTAAATCAGCCCTTTTTCTAGCCTCTTGTACGTTAAACCACCAATCTCTCTCTTTCCCTCCCTATTCACTTTCCCACATCCAGCGTGCGCTCCCTCCGCTCTCCCGCGCTCACTCTTCCCTGTCGCAGACAACCATCTCTGTCCTTCTCACTCTCCTACTTGCCTCTTTCTTTCTCTCTCCCTCCCTCCCTCCCTCCCTTCCTCCCTCTATCTCCCTCTCTCTCTCCCTCCCCTTCGCGCCGTCTTAAGCATGCGGCTTGCAGACAAGCTAGGCCAGCGCTCGGTCTCCCCCTCTCCTTCCCATCCCTCTTCTCCATTCTCGCGGCTCTCTCTGGCGCTGCTCTCGCTGGAAGACCGAGAGGCGGAGGGAGCGGAGGGGGTGGAGGAGCGGAGGGGGGGAAAATGGCAATGGGGGGATGCGGAGAGAGAGATCTGTCTCTCTCTCTCTCCCTCTCTTCTTCGTGGCCGTCACTGGGCCCCAGAAACAGGAGCGTGTGGTTCATTTACAGGTAGCGGCTGTTTCCCCATTCATTGCCTGGCTATGGATGTGAGGAGAGGACAATGGAGAGAGGGGAGAGGTAGATGCAACAGAGAGGCCGTGGATTTGAAAGGCGGATTAACGAGCTATGTACTGCGTGTGCGTGTCTGCGTGTAATATAAATGTTTGTGTGTGTGTGTGTGTGTGTGTGTGTGTGTTTGTGCGTGTGTGTGTCTAAAATCGTCTTTTCCAGTGTGCGTGTGAACGTTTGTGTGTGACAGTAGTGGTTATTGCATGGAGGCTCTGACTGCAGGATGTTTATCTCTGTCTCCCCTCTCATGTATTCTCTGAGTGTAATCTGAAAGCATGTTGTAATGCTTTTCTTCCCAGCCTGTGTGAATTTTGTGTCACTATTTCCATAGATTTCTTTTCTCTCATTTAGTGGTACCACTGATGGCTATTATGTATGTCGATTTTTAGAGCTGTACATTGCCATACCTCCTAAATGGTGTGTGCCATTCATTTGTTTCATAAATGGGCATTTGTGAAATGATGACATTGTTGTATCTAAAACAGAAATAGTGAACATGCTAAATGTTTTTTTGTATGTGGTTTCCTTCATTTCAGTGTGTAAGTGGGTGCTAGCGCACAATCAGTGTTGTGTCATTGTGGTTGAGTGTCGTTGTGGGAGTAGTTAATCTCTGTGTTTTCCTGGATTGGGTCTGGATGTATGTGTCCTTGTGTCTCCTTGTTTAATGAATGTATGTAAATGTACGTACAGTATAAGATGAGTATGTATCTAACTGTATGACTAACATCTTGCTTTGATTGTATATTTTCGTGGAAGCAACTGACGATGATTCAGGAATCAGGAGGGAGGGCGCATGCTTACAGTATAGGCTACTCAAATCCACTAGGCTACTGTAATCGTGTAGAATACTGTAAACCTGTAGACTAATGTAATCCTGTAGGTTATTGAAAACCTGTAGGCTACTGTAAACCTGTACACTAATGTAATCCTGTAGGGTATTGTAAACCTGTAGGGCATTGTAAACCTGTAGACTACTTCAAACTTGTAGGCTACTGTAGATCTGTAGGTTATTGTAATCCAGTATACTACTGTAAACCTGTAAATTACCATAAACCTGTAAACTACTGTACACCTGTAGGCTTCTGTAATCCTGTAGGGTATTTTAAACCTTTAGGCTACTGTAAACCTGTTGACTAATGTAATCCTGTAGGGTATTGTAAACCAGTTGGCTACTTCAAACATGTAGGCTACTGTAGACCTGTAGGTTATTGTAATCTGGTATGCTACTGTAAACCGGTAAATTACCGTAAGACAGTAGACTAATGTAATCCTGTAGGATATTGTAAACCTCTAGACTACTTCAAACCTGCAGGCTACTGTACAGCTGTAGGTTACTGTAATCCGGTAGGCTTCTGTAAACCTGTAAATTACCGTAAGCCTGTAAACTACTGTACACCTGTAGGCTTCTTTAAGCCTGTAGACTAATATAATCCGTTTGGGTATTTTAAACGTGTAGGCTATTGTAGACCTGTAGGTTATTGTAATCCAGTAGACTACTATAAACCTGTAAATTGCTGTAAGTCTGTAAACTACTGTATACCTGTAGGCTACTGTAAACCTGTAGGCTTCTGTAAACCTGAAGACTACTGTAAACCTGTATACTGTAATCATTTAGGCTACCATAAACCTGGAGGGTACAGTAATCTTATTGGCTTCTGTGGCTTGCTGTGACCACTATGAGAGTCAAACTGGCTTATGGGTAGTTCACATTAGAACTGGGTGATATGGATGAAAATACATATTGCAATAAATTGCCCAAATTGATGCAATTATGATGAATAGAATGATAGCATAACATTAATATGCACAACATTTGTTTTTGATAATTTCCAATATTATTATTAGTTTGATAGTTGTAGTCATCAATTCTCATTGGTGTAATTCAAATGTAATTTCAAAATTCACATTTCTGTACTTTAGACTACTTCTCATACGTGATATTGGGTTTGACCAGTTAATTTTATTATCCCTGTTCTAATTTATATTAAGTCCAAACAGCCAAAATGCACATAAAATTTGAAGTCCTGTCCTAAATAAGAGAACATGAATGAAATGGTTAAATGGTACAAAATATTACAAAGGACCACAGTATCATAGCTACACCTCCATTGCCTGGTGAATAGACTGATACAGTTCCCAGACAGTAGTGGATTGCAATCAGCCGGCTGATCACAATGCTACATGTAGATTTTATCTTTTGAGAGGGAATGCGCGAAAGGAGACAGGGTGCAAGAAAAAGGAATGAAGTGTGAAGAGCAGATGGATGGAAGGCGGCTTTCTGCGTTGGCGAAACAGCAACATTGACAGTGAGGCGGCGCGCAAGGGATGGGTGGATGGAAGGGACAACGTAATCTGCAGACCTCGGGATGGGAACAGCTAACTGTTGTCTCCTCAGCTTTGTAATGGTTCCCATGTATTGCCTCTGCACACCAAGTTCAGCAAATCCCAGAAAGAAAAGACTCTTCCTCAGCCGTGTCGTACCTTGGTGGATTTGCACAGTTGATTGAAGGCCGCGTTAGATTGAGTTTATTCAAGAAGCTAATGCAGAGAAGGCAGCTCCAGAATAAAATGCTGGGATTTCAGCCCAATGGATTAAACCCCAAGTCATGCAGTATTGGGACTGGAAAGCCAGGCAACCTAATTGAGCTGCAAAATAGTACGAATTGAGAGCCTGCAAGCTGTGTAGAATTTGATACCTAAATGAACAGATATGGAGACCCTGTTGTCATATGTCTGTGGAGTCTAAGGCTAAAGTGTATGCGCTGAGCTCGTAAAACAGTGTGAACTGAGATCTGGCCAGCTGTCTGTGATTGAGACTTCAAATCTGAGAAGCTATTCTTGGACTACAGAACATGGCCGCTATTGAGTATATGGAGGGAAAACGACTTAAATGCAGCCGTAAATCTGACAAGAAACAGAGGTCCAAGACATGGATATGGAGAAATAAAACGGCAGGACCACCTCTGGTCCACAGCTCTAAAACTCCACTGCTATCTCATAACAAGATGGCCGTGTCAGTCTTCCCGGAAAGAAAAATCCGCTTGTGGCAGTAATGGGTCAACACTTTGTCTCGACAATAAGTCAGCCTCATTATGTGAAGGGATGACAAACTGCAGCTCACATATAAATCCATGACTGCACATCTTATGAAACGTCACGTATAGAAAGTGGAAAAGTCCAAGGAAATGTAGCCAAGTTAGCTAGCTGGCGAAGTGAAAACTTGAGAATAGCTGACGCGGCATTATGGGTGCATATATACAACATTCTCATTAAGTAATCTATGTAGCATTTGTCTTGTAGATTCCTACGTGTTTCCTGGTTCTAGTCACCATTATGCTGGATTATGGAAAGGTCTCTCCAGTACACTCCTTTGCCCATCATCACACAGACTCCAGCCCACATTTCGGGTCTCTTTATGACAGACCTCAAGCCCCTGGTCTTTTGGTGCAGTGTGATTTCATAATGCTGTGCAGTATAGCTGTCTCCCAGACTCAGAAATGCTTTATTTGCATGACAATGAGACTTTCTGTTACTAAAAAAGTCATATAGCTTGCTCTCTCGCTTCCTTTCTCCCTCTGTTTTCCTCTCCATCACTCCCCCCTCCCTCTTTTATTTTCACTAAGTGACTACATCATTAAGGAGAAGACAGTGCTCCTGCAGAAGAAAGACAATGAGGGCTTTGGCTTTGTGCTTCGGGGAGCCAAAGGTGAGTGAGTGCCTCTCCTCTGAAATCCCCACAGATGTCTGTCAGTATCTTCAGATTCCACGGTCCTCTATTCCTGTACATGTCTCTCGTCCACTCCTTGTGTTTCTTGTCATATTGGCCTGTCTTTTCCGTCCCTACTTTTACACTCCATCACTTCCATTAGATCCAGCGACATCCTGTTTTTCTCGCCCTGTTCCCTGCAGCCCAGACTCCTATAGAGGAGTTCACTCCGACCCCAGCATTCCCTGCGTTGCAGTACCTGGAGTCTGTGGATGAGGGGGGCGTGGCCTGGAGGGCTGGTCTACGGATGGGGGACTTCCTCATTGAGGTATGGAACCCTGGGAAGGCTCATCATCATGACCGTTTATGCAGGGCCTAGAACAACATGGGTCTGTCTTTTTTAATCACTTAGAAATGGTGTTTGATTTGTTTTTCAGTTTATTCTATATTATAGAGTGCAAGGTGAACGTTGAGTTGACATCCAGTGTTGTCTTGTGTCTGTCTGCCTGCATGTCCATGTCTGTAGGTGAACGGTCAGAATGTGGTCAAGGTGGGCCACAGGCAGGTGGTCAACATGATCAGACAAGGGGGCAACGCCCTCATGGTGAAGGTTGTCATGGTGGCCCGCAACCCAGAGATGGAAGAGGCCAACCCCAGGAAGAAAGGTAGACCTTTTAGCTTGTCCTGTGCAATGTATAATTCAATTCATGTTTATAACACAGTAATAAGCGGTAAGTGTACGTTCGGTTCTCTCTTGGCAGTCCCCCAGCAGGCTAAGAGGCTGACTCCTCCTGCAATTGCACTGCGCTCCAAATCGATGACATCAGAGCTGGAAGACATGGGTAAGACATTGGCGAAGGAGCACTGAGGACCCAAAAAAACAGGGAGAACAGGACAGGAGAACAATTATTCACTTTAGAGTTCTGAAACATAGAAATTATGTTAATTGAAGATGTCCATTAAAAATTAAGTGAGTTGACACAGGGACCCTTGGATATCTGGTATAGGTAAGATAATTTATTTTTATTACCAATGCCTAAATTAGGAGGACTATGAAGATGAATATGAAATTTATATATTTGAAATGATCGTTTGACAATTTACAGTGAAGTCGTTCATGTTGTGGAAACTCCACATTATGCAATGGTACATAATCTCCTCTACTCTATTTCCTCTTTATCTGCTGAATGAAATGGATGGCCAACAGTGGAGAAAGGTGGGAAAACTTTGTGGGACATCATAGTCATGGTCGTCTTCTTCCACATCATTGTCATCACCAAATCATCATTGTCTTCATCGGTGTTTGAAGTATGTACTGTATTCATTTGTGTTATTTTTATACCTTTCAGTGATACTAGGATAGCAGTCTGTGATAATGTTACAGTGATGTCTAGGATAGCAGTCTGTGATACTGTTACAGTGATGGCTAGGATAGCAGTCTGTG
>JACXGI010018646.1:0-13011 GCA_016801175.1 Esox masquinongy | reverse complement strand
TAGACTGCTAAATTGCCCTAGGTCATTCATATGTGTCGTGGTCAGGGGACTAGACTGCTAAATTGCCCTAGGTCATTCATATGTGTCGTGGTCAGGGGACTAGACTGCTAAATTGCCCTAGGTCATTCATATGTGTCGTGGTCAGGGGACTAGACTGCTAAATTGCCCTAGGTCATTCATATGTGTCGTGGTCAGGGGATTAGACTGCTAAACCGCCCTAGGTCACTCATTATTCTTAGAGATTTTTTAACCTGTGTGCTGCTTTCTTTGGGGGGGGATTGTTAACTTAATCTCTATTTATTTTAGGTCTTTGAGTATGTCTATTTTACTGGTTGAATTGAACTTGCCAATATCTGAATGAACCCTGTGTTATTTACTGCTTTACCCAGGCTGACATTATATAGGTCTGGACATATTCAGGGCGAACAGGTATTCAAGACACCGTCGAACGTCACATAAAACCTTTGAAAATCCCTAGTCTAGACCAACTCCGGGAAGAGCTTGCAGTAGACGACACAAATGACTTGATGAATAACACATGTGTATATACAATTCTGTCTTTCTCCTTATTCCTCTCTTTCATTTTGCTTTTATTCTGTCTAAGGGTCTGGCCAGCATGACGTCTACCCAGGTGAAGGTGAACCGTGCTATCTCAGTGCCCCCAGTGCCCTTTGACCTCCCGCTGGTTGCAGACCCCCTCCTCACCGTGACCATTGCGGTGCCCTCGGCCCACACCGGCCCCGGCCCTGTGCAGATGAGGCTCATCTCTTACGAACTGAGAGAGGGGCAGGTAACGGATTGTTCCCTCACTGTTGTTCTGGTCCCATTAGTAAATTTCATATACTTGCATGTACTCAGCCCTACTCCACACCAACACCTGGATCTTCTACAATGTGTCTAACTCTGAAAAATGAAACATCTCCCTCAGTGGAGGGCAGGTGGCAGCCAATAATCTGTCTTTACGCATCAACGGCTCGTCCTCGACTGCTCTGTCACAGTCTGGTTTAGGCCTGTGTCTGACTGCTATACAGGGGTTAACTGCAACACATTGTAAGGTCTGTAGAAAGGCTCGCTGGCTGCTACCTACCCTCAATTGCGGTCCTATAAGGAAGTGTGTGGGGAGATAATTGCTGAACCCCAACTCCCCGGTTGCCCGCTGTTATAAACATTCCTACTACCTGAACAGTTACTTTCCCCTTGTTGTGGTCCTCAGTACCCAGCTATCTGTCCCGTAGAGAGTAATATGACTAGACAAAGCCACCTCCAAACTGTAAAGTACATAGCTGCACTAAACTGCATCTCCCTGCAAATTAATACACTAAATCAGGACTGCACAAACCCTGTTCCTGGAGAGCTACTCTCCTGTTGGTTTTTTCTCTCCTAGTTGTTGCTAACCTGTTTCAGTGTTTCAACCCTAAATTAGCTCTTCTGGAGTAGAGTTGGGCAGCCCAGTACTATACTGATACGGTGAATGTGCACGTCAACGAAATCCATCTGTATTTTAATTTCTCTGCTTGTATGTTGTTTTCTTACATGCTCGCCATCCATTGTATGTAATGGTGGTACCACTACAAGCACCATTTAACCATGGATACATTCTTAGGATGTGTAAATATAATTAGCGAATGCAGGTGATTCTGACTTTGTTGAAGTTCAAATTATCACTAGCTGGCAGATTAAGATCCGCAGTCTGCGTTTATTTTCCTAATTAATTGGCTTTAAGCTTCTGTCTTCTTCAGCTGTTTGCAGAGATGCCTCTTCCTGCATGATGTGCTTTGACAAGGGATTGTGTTAGTTTGTTTCCTTTGTCTGAGAGCAGCTGTAGTAAATGACAGTGTCTCGTTTTATGCTCTGCATCTAATCCTTTTAAACCCCACCCTCCTCCCCATCTCTCATTTCTGCCCATCTTTGGGGAGGTATTGAACAGCTGAGCAGAGTTTCTGTAGTCTGGCATTAAACCAGGCGTGGTATCAGCCAACACTTTCAACTCCCTCATTGATCCTGCTCAAAGAGGGAAAATCTTTCCTCTGTTTACTGTGAATGTTAATGAGGAAATTGAGTTTATAGCTGGAGGGACAGCAAGGAGAACAGGACAACAAACACTGAATCTTGACTATAGGGGTTGTTGCAGAGAGCTGTAACAGCACCTATCAACAACTAGCAAATTAAGAAGTGAAAAAGGTTTTGTTGATTTAATTGTGTAACTGTTCTCTCTTCCCTCTGTAGGACAGTGAAGCGTTGCTGTCCCTGTCTCGCTCTGAGGGGGGTGCTGTCTCCCTGTCCCTGGGAATGAAGACCAAGCGGAGCCCCCCATCCCGCTGGCTTGTGGTGCATTACCATGGAGGAGGCTTTGTTGCTCAGACCTCCAAATCCCATGAGGTAAAAACCCACTCTATTATCTACGGATGTAATGAAAATAAGTTTGTCAGGTATGTTGTCCCAATAAAATGAGTGCTGGGGTTATTGTGATGGATGGCGTAGCCCTTCTACTTCGTACAGCTATGAAGGGAGTTTATCATGGTAATGTAAACAAAATGCAAAAAAGTCAACTACATTACTTAACATTTCCGCATGACAGCGGCATGAAGGTGAACATAGCTGATATTGAAATCGAGCACTTTGTGTTGTGGTTGGTAGAGGACAAAAACGTGTTGGTGGAAGTGGCTTAGACAAAGATGTGTGGATGTATTTATTCAGGCTATAGGTTTTGTGGTTCTAATTATGGTATGTTATTATAACTAAAATGTGATTATAACTAAAATGTGCACATCCCCCTGGTCTTATATTGACGTGAATCTGAAGCAGAAGTGAATCTGCTTCATGTTTGGTAGTGATTCACTGACACCCATGGGTACATTTTCATGGGTACATTTTTCCAATGGTTGGGATATGACTGCATCAAACTTATCTGCAGGACCCAAAACGATCTGCACCCTCAGCACTGAAATGTATTTTGCGTGCTTATTGTTACCAAATGCTCTGTTCAAAATTATTTTAGCAGAATAAAATATGCATAAGCAGCCAGGATCAATAGGGAACACCCTTGAATAGTAACCGAAAGGTTATAGTCAGTAACCGAAAGGTTGCTAGTTGCAATCCCTATAGTGTTAAGTATTTTGATGTGCTCTGGATTAGAGCGTCTGCCAACTGTAAATGTAAATGGAGGAAGCATTCTGTGTTATTTGCTGGGTTTTAGAAGTAGGGAGCCCGGTCAACAGCGGAGTGCTCTGGTGGCCCACGTAGAGCAGGCTTTCCCCTGAAGCATGAGCAACCCTGTCTTGTCAAGGTTGAGCTTGAAGTGATGGGCTGACACCAAAGCGGATCTGTAGGCATGTAGAGGTCACCATGTGGGTGTCAGGGGATGGAGAGAAGTAGATGCAGAATGTCATCTGTATAGCGGTGATAAGAGAGCAAAGTGACTTGGTGTTTAGAGTGGAGAGGAGAGGCCTAGAACTGAGCCCACAGGGCATCAGCAGCCTGTGGAGAGCCTGTGGGAGCGACAAGTGTTTTGGAAAGATAAGACAGAAGGGATACCGGTGTGTAGTCTTTGACTTCAGAGCAATTAAGTGTTGGGTTTGTTGGGTTCTTGAGGAGGGGTGGGACTCCGGCCAAGTCATAGGGGATGGCCTTGTATACAAGCGCTTTCTGAAAAGCAGCCCTGCCATGAATTCCACCTTTGCGAAGCTCGCGTCTTACTCTTTTTGTTGAGACTGGGTCACAGAGGTGCTGATTGAAATCTGTGGTAATTTTCGAGGCTGTGATTTTCGGGCATTGAGCAACTATCCTGTTGAGTGTCAGCTTTGACTTGCAATCCTTGTTCCCCTTTGCCGCTGCAGTTTGTCCATGTTCAGTATATGCTGTCATTATTTTTGACACACTGCTTGACACACCTGCAATTCGGGCACTGGCTATTTGACCTCTTTGAAACTGTTAGCTGCCTCATGTTGCTTTAACAACTTAAATATCAAGGTGCTAATTGTCAGTCCTCTTTTATAGCTGACCCATATTTACTGCTAATAGGAAATCGACCCAGTGTGAACTCTGCAGCTGCGTCTAACTGTGATTTAGTTATTTCAAACTAACAGACCTTTTCCATGTGGTGTTTCTGTTCTTTTGTTCACTCCGTGTAATTCAGACAACAATTCATTCCAGTAATTTGACCAAGAATTAGCAACTCAACTTTCATTGTTTATATTTGACCACTCTACTCTAGAAATGTGGTCTATGCCTGAGATTCAGTCCCATCTCACATTGCAGAATGCTTGACCTTTAATAAAGGTACTTTAAAATTGAGCCGTCATGCAGCGTTTATCGTTAAATATTATCTTTTACGAATGGAGGGTCACTCTTTTCAAAAGGCGCGTGGTCAAAATTGTGCAATCCGATTGAATCTTGTCTAGAATTTGTTGGTTACATGACTACAGTGTTTACTGCATATGAATATATTTCTTATCTAATTAAATTGCATCATCATTTTTAGAAAAAACATTGTGCCAGCTTGTGATTCATATAAGATGCTATACTGCCAATATTTCTATATATGGAAAAGATTATGCCAAATGTTTACATCAGGTGTGTGCCCCTTTCTGTCAAATTAGGTGATTTCTCTACTTCTGCACTATTTCTTTGCATGTGCATGTTGCTCAAGCTGCATGCAGCCATGTTTAGTGAGTTGATATTGAGTCACTTGATGTAGTGACAGAGCAGAAGGGTAAAGCCGGCTTGTGAGGATAGGGGGCCGTGAGACTACAGTGTGGAGAGGGAGGAGAGTAGGAGAGTGGGTTTTGTAGATAAAGAATCAGGAAACTGAAGCGAGAAGGCAGAGAGAATATAGGATAGAAGAGACAGTGGTCCGAGAGAGCAAGAATTGATATGGCACATGATCTTAAGGGTAAGGGCTGAGCTTCTAGGGTTGGAGAAGGATACAGTGATCAGAGACATGGAGGGGGGAAGCAGTGATATAAATCGACAAACAGCATGTATTGAAGATGAGGTAACTAGCATTGCCTGCCTTGTTAGTGAGAGTGGTATGGGAATGGATGATGTCAAAAAAGCAAAGGAATGGAAATGAATGTATTGAAAGCGTATACATATTATCCAATCATATTTCCCTGCGCAACTGAAATGATAGGTGTGCCCTCAAAACTAAGCACTTGTCTGTGTCTGTCATGACATTGTCATGTTTCCTGCCTGAAAATCTCCTAGACAACTTTTAAAAGTGTCAGATACTGCAGTCTCCTAGCTACTATTTAATCAACACATAATTGACATGATCCCACCCCTGTTTTAGTCTTAAAAGCTTAACCTAACATGATATCTGGGAAATTACAGTCACTCTTAAAAAGTATTCACCCCCTTTGGACTTTTTGTGTTAGAACATAATCTGAATGGATTTAGTTTTTGTCACTAAGCAGCACAAAAATGTCCATAATGTCAGATTGAAAAAGTACATCTGTAAATAGTTCTAAATGAATTAAAAAATCTAAAACAGAAAATAATTGTTTCTGTAAATGTGTTTGTGTACGCATAGATTTTTCAACTTAGGAGCGCATGTAAAAGCATAGAGTGCTGTCTTGTTGCTAGGAGATTGGTTCCAAATACTGCTAGAGACCAACTGATTCGTTTCCCGGCAGGGAACATCAGATTTGAGGGGTTGTAGCCATGGGTCTGAGAGAACTACGTAGGGGAGCGAACATGAATGGAAAACATATATGGTTGACAAATGCCACTTGACAAGACGGATGCTTACAGCGGTGGCTGAAAGAACTTGAGAGACTAGTCCTAACAATTGCTAATTGCCGATCAAAGGCAAAGAACACCTGTGTTTTAATTTGACTACAATAAAAAGTTTTAGGGGTGCACAACTGGGATTTTAGTGCAGTTCCTAGTGCGCACCGTTTTTAAATGAAGCGCTACGTTGTGGCTTGTTGTTTGACACAGACACTACTACCTGTCCATGACCTAGTGTCAGTGCATTGTGGAATTTTCCTCATACTCGCAACGTGTTTTGATTTGAAGTGAGAGAACATGTTGCTCATGTTACAATAATTGGCAACAATTGTGGCCGGACGTGGCATATAATGTTTTGCCCATGGTCCTTGGTGGATCATGGGCACAAACGGGGGAACTTTTTTAATCTGAACTATGTCCAAACAATGAAGTCTCCTTAAACATTTTCTTTTGTTTGTGGAACAGTAGGAAACACCCAAGTTCTGAATAGTTCTCAACATTTTCTGTGGTCTGTAGCTTGGTCTGTTTTTCTCTGCTCGTGTGAAACAATTGTTGGAGCTCTACTGGAGGACAACGTATGAATCTTGACAGTGATACTACAGTACGATCACTGGCATTGATTACATTACTCAGTCTTTCTCGAGTTTAAACAGAGGCTTTTTGCATGTTTTGGTTCCATTAAGCTGTGCCTTTCACAATATTAATTGTATTGCATTCAGCCTTGTACCTTGTGTTCTATAATCAGTTGTAAACATATTTTTCTTCTGTTTCTGCCTGCAGCTTGATCTATTATTCTCTGCACAAATGAAACAAACAGTTGTTTGTCAGGGCACTGAGCCGATGGAATGCATATAAATCTTGCCAGTAATCCAGTTGTAGAACTCCACCAGCCATTCAACCTGATTAAATTGAACGAGTCACTCAAAAAAACAAATCATGACCGTCTATAAAGAGTTGTTAAAAAAAGAAGTACAAAAACTGAAAATCACTTTGGGGAGAATGTTTGCAGAGAACTGAGAACATAGGGGAAAATGTTAGTGACAGTTAAATAGATGACTGATTCGAAGCTCTTTGACTTCTCTGATGCGCCAGAAAGCTAACGCTACTCGACATCTCCTTATTAATACTGCCACTTAGCGAACTATCAGTTTTAAACAAATACCCAGTTAGACTCAACTGCTCCTTCTTTCTCCTCTTGTTCTCTTTAGAAACAAAGACTTGATTGGATCAGTTGTTCTGGAAACCTATAGCTGCTTATTAATAATGAAATGTGACAGTTGAAATTAATGCTGTGATTTGTTATGCAGTATGTCCGAGATGAATGCAAGTTACCTAAAACTGTAGCTAGCTACACAAATGTACATTTATATAAAAAAGGTCCCCAGTATAGCTAGAGTGTGTTTCGTGCGTTTCATGTGCTGTTGCTTGTGGTAACATTTGTGACAGCAGGGTATCCTGTACATTTTTATAGACAACAACTAAATAAACTTGAAGGCCAATTCAAAACATGGCTTTTAGTTGGAATAATTAGCTGCCTGCTGAAATAGCTGTTTAGGTTTTATTATCCCAGGATAGCTGTTGGTTATTCCAGTCTCACTCTAGAACTGCAGATTTTACAATAACCAATGTTCAACCGCACCTTTAAAGTTGATTCAAGCCGATTCAAGCTTTAAAATTGATTGAGCTTTGAGCAGGGCTAAAAAGCTGGCCCCCAGCAGCCTAGCTCTCCAGAGAGTTGACTACATTTCATGCAGTAGCTTTGAGGCATTTTTTCTCAAGGTGGTATTATGTTATTTTGAATTTTCGTATTTCCACATTTTGGTGTTTTCCCACAACATGTTTTGTTATCTAACTAATGATTAGCCAATTGCAGTAGCCTAAACACATGCAGATGGGCAACACAATGCTCCATTGATCTATAGCCTAGCCATGCTACATGACTGAGATCACATGGTTGACATGGTCTGAACAATATAGGCCAGTCTTCAACACTGCTATTAGACTGGATTTCTGTGTGGCATTAAAATACACATAAAGTATGAAATGTAACATCATGAAACCTGGTACCCTATCTCTTTTCTTGGACTTACTTTATCCGTATCCGATGTCCTCTCGCACACCCTGTCTTCCATGGACTTTCTCACACTCTCGGAAGCTGCCTGGGGCTTATGTTGGTATGATAGTATTTGGCCCATATTGAAATTTTAGCAAGGACGTGGGTTAGGGAATTAACACACCTATTTGAGACCTTTAGTGACCTCGGAGTCGGGCCTCCTATCGGCCCTCCAACACCTCCTCCAGCTGCATCTTGTCTCCCATCCGAGTACCAAACCAGGACCAACCGTGTTTAGCAGAGGGGTTTGCTGCTGGAGAGAGAAGAGCCCCTCTGTCGTTCTCTCATTGGTCAACTCAGCCTCAGATCACAGAGAGTGGGCTCTGTTAAATAAATAATCAGCAGGCTACTTTAAACCAACAGGAGATGTGTCACCACGAAACCAGAGTGGACTGTCAGTCCCTTGATCTACGATGGCCTAGCATCCACAAACTGTAAGAAGTGATTTGAGGAGAAAAAAGGCTGTCATGTTGAATTATGAGAACTTGGCATATCGTTATGGCCTAATATAACAGCTCCTAATGGAGGACATGTCTGTCTATGTTTTCTGCCTGCAGTAGGCTCTCATCTCTCTTAGTGGTTTAGCTCTCCTTTCCACATGATGTTCCTTTCTTTTTCTTCTCTGCTTCCTTCTGCCCAGTTTCTCCCGCCCCCTACCCAAGATGTACACAGCATGCCTGTTCATTTTTATTTGTTCTTTTATTTAGAGTTGCACCTTCGTGTGTATGTTTGCATTTTCTTTTCCAATTCAAAATAAAATGAAATGAAGCATCCGTTCAAAATAAAACTATTCATTGTGTAACAATGTTGTATCTAAGTTTTCTTTATGGAAGGAATACTAAATAAAAAAATAGTGCATATTTACAGTCATGTGAAAAAGTAAACCTCCTGGAAGGTTATTTATTTTTTTTTGTGTGTACAGATTTGGACATACGGATAGCTGAGCTCGTCAAACTACCATTCATTGATTGTAACCCAATTTAACAAGTTAAATCAATTTGCTGTTTCTTATGCTGACCAATTTCTTACCCAGCATTTGGAACTCAGCTTATGTTCTCCCACTTCTAAAGGGTGGATGTGCCTCAGATGTGAATAACTATTGTCCTATCTCCAAACTCCTTATCCTGACTGAAGTCTCTAGTGAATTCCGATAAAACACTTTTCTTTATTGAAAAGAACATACTGGGGTTCAGTCTGGCTTTAGATCAGAGCACAGTACCACAACTGCAGCTATAGCTGTTCAAAATTACCTCATAAATGCGCTTGATAAGACACAATGTTGTGCTGCTCTGTTTGTTGATTTATCTTTTAAGTCGTTTGATAAAGTTGAACATGACTTGTTGCTAGCTAGACTCAGTAACTTTTGTCTCAGTGAAGGGGAATTCATGACCTTTACGAGAGCTCATACTCAGCCGGAGAAAATCTGCATTGTCACATCTTGCAGCTTATCCATGATTGTGTCATCCTTCTAATAGCGGTGAATAAGGTTGGATGATAAACACTCCTTGATATGGATAATCCTGTGATGAAACCTGAATTAAAATTGGGTTTTATTTTCGTAAAAGGATTTGTTTTCCCCCTTACGGCTAGAAGAAACTTGTTCACTTTTCTTTCTGTAATTGATAATGGTGACTTATTGTAAATGCATGCAGCCTCCTCAGCAGTGGCGTGGTTAGCCCTAGGCGTCCGGGGCTATAGCCCCAGATCTTTTCTGAATAGCCCCAGATCTCAAATGGGACAAAAATAATAATAATAAAAAAATTGCCCCTGATCTATTCATCTATAATTCCGATCGCGCATTATGATAATGCAGACGTGTAGGCCGCTAGCGTGTACACCGAAATCTAAATTTTCCGCGTGTACATTCAAAACCCTGTACTTTCTGTCCTGGGCGGGGTGGGAGGGTGGGCTAAGCCCCAAATGTATTGTGATCCTAGCGACACCTCTGCTCCTCAGTCTTAATGATACTGGGCTCTGTGTATCATGCATTCCTCCTAACGCTTTATTACAAATGCCAATTCACTCTCCCACCATTGCACCATGTACCAAACGGAAGGTTGGATCTCACTTAATATGCACCCCTCTATCTATTCATCTACAAATCCCTTTTGGGTAAACTCCTTACCACTGTATTCCGGTGTCCTTCACTTGCTGTTACCATACCCAGTCTGCTAGGTGGTTGATACTTAAAATTGTGCAAATGATTAAAACATCATTAGAGTAAATTGGGAAGGTCCAGTCTTCCATAAAGATTAGAAACTTGCTCATGTTTAGTGTTAACCATGTGGGTGTGTGTACCACATCATGCCATGATCAAAAGGACCTATCCAAGGCCCTCAGAATAAATATTATTGAGGCAGAGGTCTGGGAGGGGTTACAAGCCATTTTCCAAGCAATTTGAAGTGCATCTTTCCACTGTCTGACAGATCATCTACAAATACAGGAACACACCAAATTCAGCACAAGACCTGACTGAAGGTTGCTCATGGAATGCTTGCCGCCACGTTTGGTGAAAGAAAACCTCATGCCATCTGTAAAGCGCGGTGGCGGTGACATTATAGTTTACTGCCTCAAGGCCTGGCCAACTTACCATCTTTGAGTCAACCGTGAAGTCCATACTCCTGAGGAGATGTGACCATCTGTCAAAAAGCTAAAGCTGAACCAAACATGGAAGAGCCCTAAGATCCACAACACACAAGCAAAATTACAACGGAATAGCTCAAAAAGAAGAAATGGATGGTTTACAGAATGGCCTGAGTCAAAACTCCATATCTGAATCCTATCAAAATGCTTTGAACAGGGAAAGCCCTCAGACTTGACACAGATGAAGTAGTACTGTAAACAACCGTGGGCATGAATTCCTGAGTTGATGTAACTGACTGACAGTAACAAGAAACTGCTACATCAAAATATTTCAGCCAAAGAGGGCAGCTGTTGATGCTAGGGATGTACATACAGTTTTGCTCATAAGTTTGCATACCCTGGCAGAAATTGAGGGATTTTGGCATTGATTTTGAAAGTATGACTGATCATGCAAAAAAGTGTATTTTATATGAGGATAATGATCATATGAAGCCATTTATTATCACATAGTTGTTTGGCTCCTTTTTAAATCATAATGATAACAGAGGTCAGCCAAATGGCCCTGATCAAAAGTTTACATACCCTTGAAGGTTTGGCCTTGTTACAGCACACAAGGTGACACACAGGTGAAAATGGCAATTAAAGGTGAATTTCCCATACCTGTGGCTTTTTAAATTGCAATTAGTGTCTTTGTATAAATAGTCAATGAATTTGTTAGCTCTCACGTGGATGCACTGAGCAGGCTTTTCTGGTTACATCAGAAAAAGATGAAGGTTCTGGAGTGGCCATCACAGTCTCCTGACCTTAATATCATCGAGCCACTCTGGGGAGATCTCAAATGTGCGGTTCACGCAAGACGACCAAAGACTTTGCATGACCTGGAGGCATTTTGCCAAGACGAATGGGCAGCTATACCACCTGCAAGAATTTGGTGCCTCATAGACAACTATTACAAAAGACTGCATGCTGTCATTGATGCTAAAGGGGGCAATACACAGTATTAAGAACTAAGGGTATGCAGACTTTTGAACAGGGGTCAGTTCATTTTTTTCTTTGTTGCCATGTTTTGTTTTATGATTGTGCCATTCTGTTATGACCTACTGTTGAATGTGAATCCCATAAGAAATAAGACGTGTTTTGCTTGCTCACTCATGTTTTCTTTACAAATGGTACATATATTACAGATTCTCTAAGGGTATGCAAACTTTTGAGCACAGCTGTATTCTTTCTGCATTATACAATTGCATTTCTGTTTATTTTTGATCAGTTAATTATTGCAAAGTGTCATCTTTTAGTGACATTTGTTGAATCTTTATCTGTCAATATTGTTGAAGTGAAGATTGCATGTATCTGATTATGTGAGAGAAAAGAGAACTTTCCTATGTACTTTTCACGTGACTCTGGTACCCTGAGAATGTACACCTACAGTACAAGATTTACAGATGGTGTGTCTGAAGTCACGTCATTGACCTGTACCCATTGATCTGAGATAGCCATTAAACAAGACAACCAATAGATTTACTTGTATGGCCTGTTTGACAATGTCTGTCGTAAAATCCCATTAGCTACAGTGTCAAACACCTTAGAAAAGTCAATGAACAAACCAGTTCATTGCTGTTTAGAATCTACTGCTTCCAGTATATAATGTTTTACTTTCATAGTTCCTCAGAGAACCATGGATTGTCACAGGCCTTGTCCCAGTCATTATGATAAAGAGCATGTAGAAGCCTCCTCATCCAATTTCCTAAAATGTTGCTTTTTAACTGTGCAGGGCTTTGTTTTCCGGGTTTTAGCATTTCTCAGCTCCAGCCACCTCACAAAACAATCCTTGTAGTGTATTTATGGGCTGCATTGGTCAATGTCATGTCAAATTATGTTGACTTCTCTGGAAACTTCAGTTTTGGATGTGCGGGTACTTTTAGCAGTTCACAGAATCACGATAACATTTGAATCTGTTAGCCGTTGACTACAGCTAATCACAATTTAAATCTCCAGTGAGAAGGATTTTTAATCCAGCTCAAAGAGTAATAGAGAAGGTGACATCAGACTCTTTGATAGCTGACTATTGACCAGTTACAACCTACGACTGTCATGACATTCTTTAGATGACATTCAATGCAATGAAATCAAACTGTTTGAGATCAGACATATCCAGTCACTGTTGCATCAAATAATGCTTTTGCATAAATAGCCATGACCTTTGCTTCTTTGCTTAGTCTTTCAGCACAAAACACATTATAATGTGCACACTCACAGAGATTTCATTATCTACAACAGATTTATTTTAACTACATCTCAGACAAAACCGTAAAGTCTCTATCTGTTGTTTGAGTCTGGATTGTTATCATATCCATTTTTGTAACTAAGCTTTGAACGTTCTACTGCAAATAAACAAGACCTGATCTGTTCAGAGAAGGGCGATGGGCAGAGCGTGAGAGGGCAGGAGCCTGTGGCGTCCCTCCCTCTGCACCACATTGATCCAGACCTCAGTAATGGATGGGCCAAGACTTAATCACTCAACAGTGCCTGTGTGTGTGTGTGTGTGTGTGTGTGTGTGTGTGTGTGTGTGTGTGTGTGTGTGTGTG
>JACXGI010018645.1:0-12795 GCA_016801175.1 Esox masquinongy | reverse complement strand
CACCACAGCAATACATACTCACATGAAACAGGACAAAGTGAGATGTATGTGCTAAACTAAGTGATGTATGTATGAACAAAGTGTCTGTCTATCAAAAAAGGTATGTATCTCAAGAGTGTCTATGTCCATGTGGGGTAAATCAAAAGAGTCTCTCTGGGAGAACCAACTGACTGGGTTTTTAAACCAGGGATGTGTGATGTGATTGGGGAATGGAAAAAGGAACAGGTGGTGCAATTAGGAGGGATGTCCACTGATTGGTCCACCTCAGCAGTCAGGCGCTGCACTCATAACTGCCAGGTGGGAAAGACCAACGAGCATAATCAGGAACATGAGGGACACCTGTGGAGATGTCAGGAGGGGAAAAAACACAAACGCGCATACAGGGTACCTGCATGCGTAACAATCGCCATCTTCCATTTTAGTGCAGTCAACTAGGTGGGACGTTGAACTTCATGGGTGGATGATGTGATGTGACCACAGCCTACAGATGGTCCTAAAATCTACTTGTTGATGGGTGATGGGCTCAGTGGAGCTGCCTATGCCCTCAGTGATGCCATAATGGCACTTATCTCTATGACACACACATACATACATACATATATATATATATATATATATATATATATATATATATATATATATACAGTATCTAACAAAAGTGAATACACCCCTCACATTTTTGTAAATATTTGATTATATCTTTTCATGTGACAGCACTGAAGAAATGGCACTTTGCTACAATGTAAAGTAGTGAGTGTACAGCTTGTATTACAGTGTAAATTTGCTGTCCCCTCAAAATAACTCAACACACAGCCATTAATGTCTAAACCGCAAGGTCTCATTTCTTCAGTGCTGTCACATGAAAAGATATAATCAAATATTTGCAAATATGTGAGGGGTGTACTAACTTTTGTGAGACACTGTATATACAGACACAGACCCTAATACATACACGTATATACTCACAGTCATACACAAACAAACAAACAAACAAACAAACAGGAAGGCTTGATCCTTTGATGTGCATTATGTAAAAAAAAAATGAAGATGATAGTGTGTCCTGCTTTGTCACTGCCGCTGGCCTTGGCTGTCGTAAATAACAGTGTGAGCGTTGGTTCGAATCCTGCCCACTGCCATTCAAAGAGCACACTGTCTCCCCTGGCCCGAATAATTCCCCCCTACATCGGGACCCTGAGTTGGCTGGGTGGAAATGTAAAGGGGTGGTCTGAGTGCCACTTCAGTTGACTAAGAAAGATTAAGGCTAAAGTCAGAAATATTTTGCAATAACAGAATTTAGCTAAAGGGAGCGACAGATTAGGACATGAGCTTATTAACACGAACAATGCTATGGCCTTTTAATGTTTCATGCTTCAGCGGGTGTCATTTTGATTCCAGCATACTTTCTCATAATAAATTGGAGATTATTGAATTTGAATCATTTACATGTATGAGGAATGCTCTGACCCTCTTTCAAAGTCATTTAAATGTATTAAATGAGCAAAATCAGGAATATCATCAAGTCTAAAATCTAAAATACATCTATGACATGTGACAGGAGCTTGATTAACGAGAAAACAAAACAACAGTGGAATTAGCCCGGGTTTTATCCTCTCAAGAGCAGTATTCCTCATTCGTCCACAGTAACCAGAATCTCTTCAGCTTGGCCAAAAGGAATCGGAACAGTTGTCCTAAGCATGTGCTATTGAAGACATAAGAGCACCACTTTCCCACTCCCTCTTGGATCTGCCAGCCTCCCATTCAGAATAAATACATTAAACTAGTCAGCCCTTTATGGGCAATCAAACAAGGCTATAAAACATCAAAATATATGAATTGCTTTGATGCAACCTAAATTAGACTTGTGTGACAGTCCCCAGATTCGGTGGAAAACCCCAGTCGGCTGAGATTTAAGTGTGTAAACAGTTGAGTCCAGTGACCCCTACAGCCTCATAAATTGTGACAATATCATCTCTCAAATAGTGGCGCCTGAATTATGGTGGTTGGGTTTCGAGTGGCGTCAGTGGAACTGTCGATATTGTGTACGGAAAGGCCAGGAGTTGCCTGTTCCTCATTAGAGTGCTCAGTTCAGTGCAGAGCAAAGGTAAGATCAGGCAACCTTGAAAAATGTAATTGTGTGAAGTTCAAATTAGTTATTTATTTTGCACATCATCACGGTTGTGTTGTTTTTAAAAAAAATGTTTAACCCTCACAATTTTTTGATGACCAGTTTGCAATCCTGACTTTGCCTCCCTCCATAGCAGGAGTCAAGATCAAGAAATATCCTCCCACGTCCATTTGACCAAGCCGTTTCGCTTCATATAACACTGCTTGACTGAACAAGCACCTTGAGAAACACTGCTTCTTATTTCTTGCTTATCAGTTTCATCACAAATCTACAGTCCTACTCATGTTTAGTTTTGTCTCTCCATGTGACATTAGCATACTGCCGTTGTTGTCATTGATGTTCTACAGGACCCCAGTCAAATGACCCACAGGATGAAGGTAGCAAGGCCTGTTTTGTTTCTACAGACAGTTGTTGGGTTGGGTGGGTGTTTTGCAAAAGTGCTATGTGACAACTGGGCTTTATGAAGAAATTTGGTTGAGTTGTTAACCCTTAAACATTGGGTCACGTTTCCCCGGTGGCAAATCACTTAAGTGGTCATTCAATTTGACGGGTGTTGTGTTTCATCACTTGGCTCACCACCAAGATGCTAACCCAACGTGGGAATACTGGTCCAGTTGCGTAATGAAGGGGGGCGAGCAGCTAATCACATTTGTTGATCCCAAAGGACTGGACCTTTCTTGTGTTTGATCCCCATGCAGCAGAGAGACCCCATTCTGCCTCAGTGATCCTCCTGGATGGCCTGGCCACGTGGATTCATGAATGGGTTTATTCAGCCATCCCGCACAGCGGCTGGAGCAGGCTGGGCCCGCTTTGTGTGCGAAGGCGTGAAGACGAAAAGGCTCATAGAAGTTTATTGTGTGGTTAGCTGGGACTGTCTGTGACTTATAAATAGACCGTGTATTGGAATGGACTGCTAAATGATGTGCCCGCAAGGCTTGGTTGTCAAATCAATTCACATTGCATTCATCACTTACATACCTTACAGCAGGTATAAAAGGCACAGTGAAATGCTTGTGCCCTAGTTACTTCAACATCATAGTACAAGAATCAGTCATCAGTATTAATAATAACATGTAAATTTAATCTCCTTGCATTACCCAAGTTGTGTCCCTTTATAGTAAACAAGCTAGAACTTCCTGGGCTTCTGAAAATTGCTAGCTTCAGGTTGCTTCATACTACAGCACCAGTTTAATCCAGACTGCAATGTTAATTATTCAAAGATAAGCTGCAGTTTAACTTCAGGGTTACTTTTTTCTTTCTGCCAGCAAACCCGGGCCATTTTTGTGGGGTCAGCACTAGTCTGGGACATGCCCCCGAAACTGTTTTACTGTTTTGTTACGTAATTCAGATGATGGGAGATCTTCATGAAATCTATACTCAAGGGATGTAGGGATTTTTGTTCAAGGTGAGTTGAGATAGCCATGACTTGCCTCCAAACAGGTTCGTTATGGAGGACATGTTCATACCGAAATGAACCAGGTTTTAGTGGGAGCCACATTCGTGTGTATGCACGGCTGACTGGGGGAACGCGGTGTTGAGGAGCATGGAGCCCCATACGTCCCGTCTGGATGGGAGAATACATTTCTATCCTGCTTAAGAAAGGCTGTGTAGTTGGACTAAGCTCCTTACTCGGGGGGGGGATTTCGTGAAGAAGCGACATTGTCGAACTCAGACAGCTGGCCGGACAGAACCCCCACCCCCCCCCCTCACCACTCCCTCTGGATGACAACACCAGTAATGGACCGTAATCCGCATGCAATTAGCTGAAGCTTGATACTGTACGTAACACTTCCAAAATGACGTGCTTTCCCCCTATTTAGTGCTCTGCTTAAACAGGGTGCCAAAGGAAATCGCCTTTGTTGCTCTGATTATACAGCATTTATTGATCTGCTGTTTTGCAGTTTCGTAACACCACACTAAATGTATAACTGTTTTGTTACCACACACTGACTATATAACTGTTTTGTTACCACACACTGATTATATAACTGTTTTGTTACCACACACTGACTATATAACGGTTTTGTTACCACACACTGACTATATATTACTACACTACTCTTATGATACCCCATACTCACTACACTGCTGTTATGTTATCCCACACTTACTACACTAATGTTATGATACCCCACACTCACTACACTGCTGTTATGATACCCCACACTTACTACACTAATGTTATGATACCCCACACTCATTACACTGCTGTTATGATACCCCACACTTACTACACTAATGTTATGATACCCCACACTTACTACACTGCTGTTATGTTACCTCACACTGACTATATTGCTGTTATATTACTGTTGTGGATATTTCATGTTAAAGAAATAAAGGTGAATGAGTCTGAGTGAGTCAATTATTCCTTTATTCTGGGCTCAGGGGGAAAACAGTTTCACAGCGTAATGCAACCTTGCTGAATTCCAACCTTTCTGAGGCATATAGCAGATATATGTATATACGCTCCTCTAACATAGCAAGGTCAGCAGGTAATAGCAGGTAATAAAATGTATTCTTGCATGAAGGGTAAATAGTTTTGACAAAGAGTAATGGAAATGTACTCTACATAGGATATATACATCATATGTTACTGATAGGCTGTTCATCTGGCTGCCTGGTTTACTGTCTGCCTGACTGACTGCTTGGTTGGCTGTCTTACCTTTGAAACCCTGTAGTCCTGTTATGTATAGCTATTGATGACAATTTCCTGTCCCTGCATGACCCCACCTAAACCCTCTGAGGGCTGCCCTGTCTACTGGTTCTCTCTGGACATGTCCAATACCTGACCTCGCCTGACCCCACTGAGGGCAGAGCTGTTGTCTTTGCTAACTGGAATGTTACTTGCCAGTAACTGAATTGTACGTCATTGCAGATGATTCATCTGCCACGTGGCAATGGTGATGCCTGTCTCAGTGGACAGAGCAATTCCTGTGAGGCCCAAGTAACCATTTTCTTCACCATGTGGAATTGCATCTTCCGTAGTCTGGTGTTTTGACTTGCTGATGTCCGCTGATGATCCTGCGGTCCTCCAATGTTCTGTGTTGTGGTTCTAACTGCAGTGTTCTGGTTCCAGTGACAGTGTTCTAGTTGTAACAGCTGTGTTCTGTGTCTGTGTTTCTCACCAGGACGATGAGGTGGTGCTACAGTGTTCTGCCACCGTCCACAAGGAGCAGCAGAAGTTGTGTCTTGCTGCAGAGGGCTTTGGGAACCGACTCTGTTTCCTCGAATCCACGTCCAACTCTAAGGTAAACACAGGAACTACATATCCCAGACTGCATTGCCCCATGACAATGCCTAAATTACTATTTGGGCTAATGAGTTCTTGTTGTCAATGTAGCCTGTATTTCCCTTACAATAGCTATATTCTAAATAACTGTACTGGACAGCTGATGCTCGGTACCCTTTTAACTGGCCGTTTGTTTTATTTTTATTTTGACAGAATGTCCCCCCAGACCTGTCCATCTGTACCTTTGTCCTGGAGCAGTCTCTCTCAGTACGGGCCCTGCAGGAGATGCTGGCCAACACAGAGGAGAAGGCTGAGGGCGTAAGTACACACACATAGCTCTTCTATCTATCCATCTCAGCACATACAGAATGAGCACAGATCTTGCTGGTTGTCAGTGGCAGACTAGGCCTGAGTACACAGAGATAGGTCTGTTGATAACAGACCTCCCCAACCCACTGCATTTTACACGACAACTCCCAGAAAAAGAAAGGAGTGTGCGGAGGTGTCAGAGATGATCTCTAGGGTTTATGAGAGGGCAGACGTGATCTGTCAGAGGCTGAGACCGCACATCCATCAGAGACCAATGGGGCTCTGCAGGGTCCTACTCCCCAAGAAGCGACCTATGACAGAAAGCGCTACTATGACAGATAGACCTGTGGACCAATCAGAGCATGAGGTTAAGATAAGACAGGCGTTGTCCGATGTTGTTATTTATCGGGTTCATTTGGTGTCCGTTGGGATGGTTTTGAGTGTGCTGTCTAGGATGAGCCTGTGTGTTGCTGGCCATTCCCTGCAGAATCACCTTTATGCAAAGAGTATATTTACAAATGCCCTGAATTACATAGTGGAACTGCAGTGATAGTGGTAGTCAACATTTAAACACATTTAAATACATTAGATACAAATCAGTAAATATCTATGAGATATTAACCAGTGGATGTTCAACTACACAGTGTCATCATAAAAGGAATGTAGGATGAACGGAGGTTAAAGAGATATTCATTATATGTTTCCGAGAGTAATATATCCCTACTGAGGAAGAGGAGGTGAAACGGAGGTGACCTGCGTGGGAAGGGTACGCTGTAACATTGAAGTATGGTGAGGCAGGACACAAACGCTGGGAGAATGGAGGACTTTTAATAAAGGAACTAAAACATGACAAAACCAAAACTAAATCGCCAGACAAGACAAAACAACACAACGTTACACCTGGTAAAACCACTACAAAGACCGACAAGATATATTGGGGAAGATTTAACTTAAATTGGGTCTGTGATGAGGGAAAACAGGTGCCGGCAATAATCAAAGAAAACACTTGTCTGTAATGAAGTGAGGTGAGGGCGTTGGATTCACTGGCACGGCCGGCTGCCAGAACATGACATACGGAGTAATCTTTATTGCATGTTCTCTTGGCCTTGGTTCAGATTGGACCCTTGGCAAAGATCAAATGGTGGCCCATGATCTTCTTGGCAGACCAGACAGTGTGGTGCGGTTTGCCTTGGAATTGACAGACCTGACCAGGCGGTGATAGAGGAGTAGTTTTCATGTAGCTGTTACTCCTAGGATCTACGGTTTGATTCTGTTTACAACAGTTGTCGGCTCTGGGATCTGTGGGATCTACTGTCAACAGTGTGGATCCCCCTCAGTTGGACCTGAGTTTTACTCAGTATTTTTACAGTACATGGAGAATAGGAAGAGCAGAAGAGCAGTATTAATTAACCGTATCAATCTATCAATATAAAATATTAACTATTATTTGTGCAGCATATTTTCTCTTAGCTTTTTTATAATGATTTTGTATCTATGAATAACTTGGCTTATTTGATCCTGCTCTAACTGAGCCAGACTGGTATTTAAGACCTGGAAACCTGCGTAGAAACAGGCAGTCATTTTGTCCATTTGTCAGCCCAGTCAGTCAGACAGATGTAGACAGACAAATCATCAACAGGTCATTGAGTCAGCCAGTTCGCCTGTCAGTCAGTCAATCAGTGAGATGGTCAGTCATCTAGCCAGTCAGTCAGTGAGTCTGTCAGTCAGTCAGTCAGTGAGATGGTCAGTCAATCAGCCAGTCAGTCAGTGAGTCTGTCAGTCAATCAGTGAGATGGTCAGTCATTCAGCCAGTCAGTTAGTGAGTCTGTCAGTCAATCAGTGAGATGGTTAGTCATTCAGCCAGTCAGTCAGTGAGTCTGTCAGTCAATCAGTGAGATGGTCAGTCATTCAGCCAGTCAGTCAGTGAGTCTGTCAGTCAATCAGTGATATGGTTAGTCATTCAGCCAGTCAGTCAGTGAGTCTGTCAGTCAATCAGTAAGATGGTCAGTCATTCAGCCAGTCAGTGAGTCAGTCAATGAGATGATCAGTTAGTCACCCAGCCAATTAGTTAGTGAGTCAGTCAGTCATCCAGCCAGTAAGTCAATGAATCAGTAAGGCAGTCAGTCAGAAAGACAGTCAGACTTACTGACAGTCTCTCAGTATAAACTGCTTGAGAAGACAGTGAAAAGAGCTAATGTCTGCCTGAGGTAATAGTAGTCTCAGGTGATCATATGAAAACCTCTTGTAGCACAATTTATGAATTCTCATAATTAATTACTACTACTATTATTATTCACTTGCTGTAAGATCATTCTAAACAGCTAGAATATCTTGTATGTTATGAAATGAACAAGGAGATTAAATGAAACAACACACAAAGGAGGCCTAGATAGATGTGTGATTAAAGCATGCAGGATGTGTGTTAAAGCATGTAGGATGTTTTATTAAAGCATGCAGGATGTGTGTTAAAGCATGTAGGATGTTTTATTAAAGCATGCAGTATGTGTGTTAAAACATGTAGGATGTGTTATTAAAGCGTGTAGTATGTGTTTTTAAGCATGTAGGATGTGTGTTTTAAAGCATGTAGGATGTGTATTTTAAAGCTTTTAGGATGTTTGTTTTGAACCGTGTAGGATGTGTGTTTTTAAGCATGTAGGATGTGTATTTTAAAGCATGTAGGATGTGTGTTTTAAAGCATGTAGGATGTGTGTTTTAAAAATTGTTGGATGTGTTTTAAAGCATGTAGGATGTGTATTTTAAAAATTGTTGGATGTGTGTTTTAAAGCTTGTATGATGTGTTTTAAAAATTGTTGGATGTGTGTTTTAAAGCATGTAGGATGTGTGTTATAAAGCATGTGGGATGTGTTTTAAAGCATGTGGGATGTGATTTCCTGACTGTGTAGGACTCACATTGGATACCCTGGGATGCAGAGTGGTTTCACTGCCTCAAGGTGTCTGTTCATACTGTTCATACAGCATATATCCAGTAACTCAAAGAGGACAGCTGTAGTTAGTCTATGAGGACAGCTTCAATAGTTAGTAGAGGACAGCTGCAGTTAGTCTATGAGGACAGCTTCAATAGTTAGTAGAGGACAGCTGTAGTTAGTCAGTGAGGACAGCTTCAGTAGTTAGTGGAGGACAGCTTCAGCAGTTAGTCTATGAGGACAGCTTCAGTAGTTAGTCTATGAGGGCAGTTTCAGTAGTTAGTCTATGAGGACAGCTTCAGTAGTTAGTCTATGAGGACAGTTTCAGTAGTTGGTCTATGAGGACAGCTTCAGTAGTTGGTCTATGAGGACAGCTTCAATAGTTAGTCTATGAGGACAGCTTCAGTAGTTGGTCTATGAGGACAGCTTCAGTAGTTGGTCTATGAGGGAAGCTTCAGTAGTTAGTCTAAGAGACCATCGTCAACACTTAGTCTAAGAGAACAGCTTCAATAGGTAGTCTAAGACAGGGCAGCCCAACCCTGATCCTGGAGATCTGCTGTCCTGTAGGTTTTCTCTTCAACCCCATTTTTGACTAAACCGGTTAAGCTTTTCATCCAGCTAATTATTAAAATCAGGTGTGCTGAATTAAAGTTGAAGAGAGAACCTACAGGACAGTAGATCTCCAGGAACAGGATTGGGCAGCCCTGGTCTAAGGGAACAGCTTTAGTAGTCCCCTCTCTTGGTATTTTATTTTTGTCATTGCCTCTCTATTTGCTGCTTCCTGAATGCTTCTCAGTATCAAGGACATATTATAATACGGTCCAATATCTCTCATGTCTCCGATTAATATAAGCACCCTATGCATATGTGTTAATTCACTGAAAGGGCACGGAGTGGACAACTGCAGCCAAGCGCCAGCACGAGCCAGGGATTAGGCCTGAGCCGGGGATGCTATCTGTGAAGTGGGATTAGGATGACGAGGGCTGATCACAACGACGCTGGGTGACACTACTTTTGGCTGTCATTTTCTGTTGCCCTCCCATTTAATTACGATCACGGTTGTTACTTTAACGAAGGCTGTGTGTGTCATTACAGCCTTTGTCCGTTGTGACGTGATGTAGGCTAAGTCATGTTGGTTTGTTTGTTATTTAGGAATCAATCGGATAACACTGTTAGATTGGATTGTGTAGAATTTAGCTTTTTAGGTTACGTGACTGACGTTAGGTTATGCAGGAGCCTCCTGTCACTTGTTTTGCTGCTCCAACGCAGATCCACATATTTAGAAGTACAGCTGAATAACGGAGCATTAGGATGCTTGACGCTGCCATAGAGATAATATAAATATTTTTCTCATTCATCGAATTCCTAGCGTTGTTTTACATCAGCTCCTGAACGTGTTACTCTACAGTGACGCGAATGACAAGATGAAGCAGCAGATTGCAGGATAGAGACTACATACCAGTTAGCCTCATATTCCCTTCCTAGTGCTCTACTTTTGACCAGGCCCCATATGGATTTGGACCAGAGTCCAATGTAATACATAGGGAACAGGGTGCCATTTGGGACAGAGACAACATGTCCTGTGGCCACCCCATGTGACAGGGAAACGAGCGGCCTGACAGGTGAAGTAACCGCGTTATTGAACGGTGAGAGTCATTACAGCGGCTGTGCTGCCAAACGCAGGTACAACTACGGGTTTGGAATTAACGGACGCTCTCATTCATTACGCCTGTCTGTGGCATGGGAGGTGACTATGGTACCGTGCCGTCATATAAAGGGGTTTATGTCGTAAAGGGTTTTGTAAGTGTTTTATTTCAGAGCAGGACTCCTTCTTGCTCGGTCGTGGCCTCAAGCAGCAGGCGCCGCGGAGGAGAGATGTGGAGGGGACTGTTCTGGATGGGTGTGGGTATTGGAGGAGTCAGTTCGTTGGTCCCAAATGGCACCCTGTTCCCTATGTAGAGCACTGCTGCCGACTGGCACCCACTTTTGGGTCGCATCGTTTAATTTATGATGTTTCAGTGCCTCCCGTATGTGTTATATTATGGAACAAACGATTATGGTAATAGCTACTTGACTGACGTCTTACACACACAGATAATACCATCCATATCTACTATCCCCCACTAAGATATTACATCTTATACTTGTAAAATTGTAAGATAGGCCCTTTCTTTTTCCCTAGTTACACCCACACATTTGACTCATCCATTCAGTCGACGAAAGGATAAGGGTTTCCTTAGTCCTTGTAAGAACATCATTTCACATTTTACCACTGTTCCTTTCTACATAAACAAAAGCATAGAGAACATTAGAATTACAACCATGAGAACCATAGAATTCTGGTTCTATGAGTAGAACGACACACTGTATGATTTTTCTTCTGTCTACAGAGCATGACTTCTCAAATCAGTTTCCTTTTCACTTTATCAGTTTAAGATAAAGGCAACTTACTGTTCCTCCTCTCTCTCTGGCTCCCATCTCTACAGCAAGTTGATGTGGAAAAATGGGTATGTTTGCCTTTCTTCATGTGGGTCATTATCATCATTGTCGTTCACTTTTGTTAGAGTGATTGTCTTTATAATAAATGATTATCATTAATTTGATTATCACACACAAAAACCATTATCGTCATCATTATGTGCTCACTGCCCACCTGTCATCTCTGATTGAATTTAGAGATTGGAAAATGAGCTTAAGTTATTGTCAAGGCTTTTTCTTCTATTTTACAAACACACACACACACACACACACAAACAAACACACTTGTGTAGATTTCCTTTCAGTGCTAAGCTGTCAACTAAATAAATTATTTATTGAGAGTGTTGCTGTGTGGCTGTTCAGTTACATAACGGTAAAAAATAAACTATAAAACAGCCATGTCACAGTTCTGTTGAATAATTCATTAACAGCATTGAGTTTATGGTGATTGTAGTTTTTTGATAAGACATCACCATAAAAAAAAGACTGAATACACATTAAAGGGATGGTAGTTTGCCCACACTGAAACACCTTAAAGAGGTAGTTCCCCAAATCACAAAATAATATATCGGCTTTCTTACCCAACAAGAGTGCTTCCATTGTTCATGTAAAGGCATTGTGAATTTCACCAATGCCATTTATAGATTAAATGAACATAATGAGATTTTTTTTTTACATTCCTAAATAAACTAAGTTGTGGCTCCACCCTCCCATCCCATCTCCAACCTCCCTAACTGGAGAAGACCCAGACCACTGCACCCACACTAAGGTCCACAACCAATAGTACGGTTCCCATAGCTGACCAAACCTCCGCCCTCTGATGTCCACACTTCAGCCCCGTGTTGGTAAAAAAAACATTTCACTGATCCTGACAGTCCATTATGGTCTTAGGGTTTACAAAATACTGTGTCACACTGTCACACAGACGAGCCAAAGGACTTGCAGAACATTCTGGGTTAACACACCCGCAGTTGACACCATCTCCTCTACGCGACATGCTCAGTGCTGAGCCAACATGGCTGAGCCGAAAACCTCCAGGGCCAGAGACCTTAAGCCCAGATCTGGCGACGTCCCTTCACTTCAGTTACAAGAGAAATGAGAAAAGTGGGGAGGAATTTTTTTTAAGCATTGTACCATGCTTGACAAAATGTTGACAGTAGCCATTCATGAGGATATTACTCTTCTGACACGGGGATATTCCACGACTGAAGTTTTTCCCAGCGTCAACATCATTCTTCTGCTCTTGGCTGTTGTCTAGGATGTGCTCTTGCATGCTGTGGTCAGCTGTCAGTGTGATCAGAAGTCAATATTGCATCGTGTTCATTCGGCCTTTTGGTCCAGATCATCTGTCCGCCGCTGGCGCCACGTTGTGTTTCAATAAGTGTGTTTTTAAAGTGTTTGGATTTGAATTGAAAACACTCCAGGGCTGTAGCGCTCTAGATTCCCCACGGTGGTATTTCTCAAATGGACACATAAGACCCAGACGGTTGTCTCAGTGAGATCTGGCTGCCTCCTAACGTCCATTGACCCAAGACGTGTTGTCTAGATGGGTCCGGATTCTGACCAGTGATCACCAGGACAGACCCAGTTTTATGCCTGGTTTATGTTAACTCCTCTCTCCTTTGTTTCATGCCAAAACAGAAATTCATGATGAAGGTAAGTTCATTAGCACCGGCTAACCCCCGCCCCCTTCCTGCCATGGTTTGTGTGTGACAACAGCTCCCGCC
>JACXGI010018644.1:0-13013 GCA_016801175.1 Esox masquinongy | reverse complement strand
CTTCCTTGCAGATCCTCTCCAGTTCCGTCAGGTTGGATGGTGAACGTTGGTGGACAGCCATTTTCAGGTCTCTCCAGAGATGCTCAATTGGGTTTAGGTCAGGGCTCTGGCTGGGCCAGTCAAGAATGGTCACAGAGTTGTTCCGAAGCCACTCCTTTGTTATTTTAGCTGTGTGCTTAGGGTCATTGTCTTGTTGGAAGGTGAACCTTCGGCCCAGACTTAGGTCCTGAGCACTCTGGATGAGGTTTTATTCCAGGATATCTCTGTACTTGGCCGCATTCATCTTTCCTTCAATTGCAACCAGTCGTCCTTTCCCTGCAGCTGAAAAACACCACCATAGCATGATGCTGCCACCACCATGTTTCACTGTTGGGATTGTATTGGGCAGGTGATGAGCAGTGCCTGGTTTTCTCCACACATACCGCTTAGAATTAACGCCAAAAAGTTCAATCTTGGTCTCGTCAGACCAGAGAATCTTATTTCTCATAGTCTGGGAGTCCTTCATGTGTTTTTTGGCAAACTCTATGCGGGCTTTCATATGTCTTGCACTGAGGAGAGGCTTCCGTCGGGCCACTCTGCCATAAAGCCCCGACTGGTGGAGGGCTGCAGTGATAGTTGACTTTGTGTAACTTTCTATCTCCCTACTGCATCTCTGGAGCTCAGCCACAGTGATCTTTGGGTTCTTCTTTACCTCTCTCACCAAGGCTCTTCTCCCACGATTGCTCAGTTTGGCTGGACGGCCAGGTCTAGGAAGAGTTCTGGTCGTCCCACACTTCTTCCATTTAAGGATTATGGAAGCCACTGTGCTCTTAGGAACCTTGAGTGCTGCAGAAATTCTTTTGTAACCTTGGCCAGATCTGTGCCTTGCCACAATTCTGTCTCTGAGCTCCTCGGGTAGTTCCTTCGACCTCATGATTCTCATTTGCTCTGACATGCACTGTGAGCTATGAGGTCTTATATAGACAGGTGTGTGCCTTTCCTAATCAAGTCCAAACAGTTTAATTAAACACAGCAAGACTCCAATGAAGGAGCCTGCTGGCCATAGCAACAAAATACAAAATGTATTAGATCTAGCCAGATATTTTTTTTATATACCGTCCCTTAAAAGTATACTTTCCAAACGAAACTAAACTTAGGCTAATATATATATATACTAACAGTTACGTTACAATCTGTATTAAATCAAACAATCCTACCGATGCGTTCAAGTTCCAGCGAATAAACAATATGCTTGGAAGGAAGCTTAATAGGAAAAAATATATAAAATGAATGAACAAAAAAACTAAATCTGGCTAGCGCATCCATAGATGCACTATCTTAACAAAAATGTAAAGAATCATTAGGCAATGTCCATATTTTATATGACCATTCATTCTTGTTTAGAAAAATTAACATGTCCACGTGCTCCAGGAGTAGACGAGTAGGCTTACGTGGTGTGTAGACCATCAGGGCCGCAACCGAGAAAACCCTTTCAGCCGGTACAGATGTTGCCAGGATGCACAGGTATGCTTTCGCTAGCCGGGATAATTTCCTGTACCTGGCCGTTAGTCTATAAGAAATAACCCGTCATTACTGCCACCAAGTGAGTCAATGGGTAGTACATTTTTTTTGTAACTTTCAAAAATTAGATTAACTTGTCGATAAATGCCATCCTTGTCGAAATGTCGACAATTCGACTCTTTGTTCTCACCCCTACCTATAACAATGTCATTGTTAGATGTTATTCAGCACCTGATGGAATTTCACAGTCCTTTTTCGGTTTAAATTTAAATCTGAAGTGAGAAAGAACCTGTGAGATTTTTTGTAGAGGTTTGAGATAGATATAGTCAGCTACTTTACTTACATTTGACATTTTAGTAGTTCAGTAGATGCTCTTATCTCTTGTTTTCAGATAGGTGGAACAATTCATATTTTTGGCTAGTGGGTCATTCCAAGTCAAAAAGCACTTGTGTTGTTAGAAATAGATGAGAATAACATTCCTGAAAATTGTTTTTGTTGAAAAATAATTTTAATTCTGAGATATTAAGCTAATTGCTTGAATCCAGATTCAACATTCCAATTTAATGGATTCATATTATTGGCAATAAATGCAGTACTAATCATTTAGACCGTAATTCTTCTTAAAATTGAGTAAAATGTATCCAATAAATCTCCACAGAGCTGTCTACCTAATCCTCCATAACCCATGCCAATTTCACCACAACAACTTAGTATACAGCATCAATTCTCTGATACTATTATGATAAATCATAGTTAGGTGCCTGCTTATATTTGGCCTATGTCACACGTGTACAAGGTCGATTATGTACAGTTTTGGGAATGTGTATTTTTGCAGATCACATGCTTCCTGAGGCACCCTTAGAGAATGGGGCCACTGCCAGGCAAACAGGTTTAGGGATTTGATCTAGCAAACTTTCAGTTATTTTATTTACTTCTTATATTATTATTTTGGTATATACTGTGTATGGTCAGAGACATTGGGAAAAGAGGATATTCTGAAAGACCACTGGGCCGGATTTTAACCCATACTGAAGTGGTACATGCGCTTGGACCTTTGGCCAATAGGATATGAGCTCTGCGTATGTAATGAGTATGTAATAAACATGGATTACAGTTTTACATGTTTACAGTTCCAATAAATGGAGTCTAGATGCAGGAAGATGAGTTGTGTGTGCAGTATAGTTAGCACTGCAGAGGGGGTTTGAAATGGTGAGCAGTCTTATTAGTCTCTGTGGGACAGATGGCTGAGGGACACATCACAGGGAAAGAAACTCTTCAGGTAGCGGCACCAGACGGTGATGGAGGAAGTGTGGATGGACTCTATGATTGATGCGTAAAGCCCAATTTATTTTTTATTCAGCAGTTGCAGAAAGTAATTCCGCTGGGGTACCTTCGTAGCGATCGCTGTGATGTTATCCTCCCTCCTGAAATTGCGGGAGAACCCTAGAAATATGAATGATTCAGTCAAGCTCAAATCTTTGCCCTCGATCTCAAGAAGGTGCAGATGGGGGGTGTTTCCTCAAGTCCACCACCACCTCCACTGTGTATCTAAGTTCCCGGGTCCTCATTTATGATGTGTGCATATGTACAAATCTCTGGGTAAACCATGTGTGCACTATGGTTCCTTTTGGTTTCCCATCACTTTGATAAAGGTTCACCTTCATCCCATCTGCCCATAAAACTCTGTTCCAAAACTGTACTTGCTGATCTCTTTACCTTTTGGCAAATTCAGTTTTTGGTGCTGATCAGGAGTTTGCATCTGTGTCAGAAGTGTATTCTTTTTTAATTCTTCTGTGAAAGTCTTCTGCGAACACTAGATTTATTTATGGTTGTTTTTCACAACTGGACAGCTTCACACATTTTTCTGTGATACACTGCTTTTATTTTCCATGGCCGACCTGACTGTTGCTGATTGCTGAAGACACTAGTGGTTTCTTTCTTTTTCAAGACATTCCAAACTATTGATTTGCCTGTGCCAACGTTTTTTGCTATTGTTCTGATTGAGTTCCTCTTTTTTTAGCATCTAAATCCCTTGCCTGATTTAAAGCCAACCACCTCATCTGTGAAGTATAGTGGAGGTAGTGTCATGGTATGGGATGTAATGAATTATGATAGCAGCAGAATTAATTCAGAAGTATACCGACGCAACTTGGCTACCAATGTACAAGAAAATGCTACCAGACTCACTGGGCAACAAAACAGGACTATGACCCAAAACACACTGCCTACGCAACAAAGGAGTTTATCAGGGGAAAATAGTGGTATGTTTTAGAGTGTCCAAGTTCATCTCCTGGTTTAAATCCAATTTAACATGCATTTCACTTGCTGAAGAGATTGAAGTCAGAAACTCCTCAAAACAAGCAACAACTAAAAATCCCTGCAATAAAGGCTTGGCAAAGCACCTCAAAGGATGATACCAAGATGTCATTGGGTCGCAGATTTATTGGTGTTTTTGCCTTCAGGGGATTTGCTACTATTCACTTTTATATTTCTTACATTTGCTTTAAGTTGAATTGTCCCAATACACATGAAATGAGGGTCTGGAACTCTGAAGTGGTGTAATTCTTAGTCGGTAAAAAAATATATACAGTTGTGCTCAAAAGTTTGCATACCCTTGGAGAATTGGTAAGATATGTACCATTTATAAAGAAAACATGAGTGAGCAGGCAAAACACGTGTTTTTTATTTCTTATGGGATTCACATTCAACTCTAGGTCATAACAGAATGACACAATTATAAAACAAAACATGGCAACAAAGAAAAAAATGAACTGACCCCTGTTCAAAAGTCTGCATACCCTTAGTTCTTAATACTGCATATTGCCCCCTTTAGCATCAATGACAGCGTGCAGTCTTTTGTAATAGTTGTCTATGAGGCCCTGAATTCTTGCAGGTGGTATAGCTGCCCATTCGTCTTAGCAAAACGCCTCCAGGTCATGCAAAGTCTTTGGTCATCTTGCACATTTGAGATCTCCCCAGAGTGGCTCGATGATACTAAGGTCAGGAGACTGTGATGGCCACTCCAGAACCTTCACCTTTTTCTGCTGTAATCACTGGAGTGTCAACTTGGCCTTGTGCTTAGGGTAATTGTCGTGCTGGAAAGTCCAAGAGCGTCCCATGCGCAGCTTTCGTGCAGAAGAATGCAAATTGTCTGCCAGTATTTTCTGATAACATGCTGCATTCATCTTGCCATCAATTTTCACAAGATTCTCCATGCCTTTAGACCTAACACACCCTCAAAACATCAGTGAGCCACCACCATGCTTCACAGTGGGGATGGTATTCTGTTCACTATAGGCCTTGTTGACCCCTCTCCAAACATAGCGCTTTTGGTTGTGACCATAAAGCTCTATTTTGGTCTCGTCACTCCAAATTACAGTGTGCCAGAAACTGTGAGGCGTGTCAAAGTGTTGTCGGGCATATTGTAGCCTGGCTTTTTTGTGGCATTGGCGCAGTAAAGGCCTTCTTTCTGGCAACTCGACCATGCAGCTAATTTTTGTTCAAGTAGCGCCGTATTGTGCTCCTTGTAACAACCACACCGTCTTTTTCCAGAGCAGTCTGTATTTATCCTGAGGTTACCTGTAGGTTTTTCTTTGTATCCCGAACAATTCTTCTGGCAGTTTTGGCTGAAATCTTTCTTGGTCTATTTGACCTTGGCTTGCTATCAAGAGATCCCTGAATTTTCCACTTCTTAACAAATGATTGAACAGTGCTGACTTACTATCTTTTTATATCCTTTTCCATCTTTATAAAGTTCTATTACGCAGGTCTTTTGACAGTTCTTTTCTGCTCCCCATGGCTCAGTATCTAGCCTGCTCAGTGCATCCACGTGAGAGCTAACAAACTCATTGACTATTTATACACAGACACTAAAGGCAATTTCAAAAGCCACAGGTGTGGGAAATTCACCTTTAATTGCCATTTTCACCTGTGTTTGTCACCTTGTGTGTCTGTAACAAGGCCAAAAATTCAAGGGTATGTAAACTTTTGATCAGGGCCATTTGGGTGATTTCTGTTATCATTATGATTCATAAAGGAGCCAAACAACTATGTGATAATGAACGGCTTCATATGATCACTATCCTTACATAAAAGACAGTTTTTTTGCATGATCAGTCATATTTTCAAAATCAGTGCCAAAATTTCACAATTTCTGTCAGGGTATGCAAACTTATGAGCACAACTGTACGTGTTGAAACAGCCGGGAATAAGGTGGCAGTCTGTACCTTTGCTTCATATTCATCTTTTCATTGTATTTTCATATTCTTTGTTTGTGCAGCAACAATAGCAATTTTGACGTTACAGTCCCAATACTTATGGAGGGCACTGTATGAACATATGTCACCAACCAGATTTGTTTTTTTTTCCATGAGTGTATCCGCTGACATGCATATTTCATTAACAATGAAAAGACAAAGTCAGTGTTGCTCGAATGTACAGACTTTTTGTAAAATGGACACATTTTATCTTAAGGCTATGTAGAGATAAAAATGGGGAATGAGCAGCCCTGGGTTGAAACTGTACAGTACTGATACACGGTCCACAGACAGACAGCCAAGTGAGAGGGAGGACCAGTCCAGTCCCTGTGGGGTTCAGTCAGACCTGTGCGGCTGTCTGACAGAGGCATGGGGCATGGGGTATGGGGCATTGGGCCGGGTATGAACAGCCTGGGTCCAGATGTCCGTTTGTATTATGGAGGTTAGCGAGCTGCCTCCTGCCAGGAGAAACAAACACTAATTGCCCGTTGGCCTCGGGACGGAGATGTGCAGCTGAGGACGAAAGGATAAAAATATCCCTGCCTGTTCCCATGAGCAGCAGTCAGACGGGCAGGCAGGCAGACAGACAGACAGACAGAAAGGTAGACAGACAGGCAGATAGCACCAAGGCATTAGTATGGACTCCCAGAGGATGGCTTTGTCATCGACAACTTCCGGCCATTTCCACAAATGTCAGGGCAGGGGATGGAGTGACACTGACACTGGGCTGGGTGAACTGCCAGCAGCACTTTAGGGTGAGCTGCTCAATACAGACTGACCTACTGAACCATCCTCCTCTGGACACTGGGAGGAAATGTCCCATGCAAACAGCCAAACTGCTTGCGTCACAACACCATGGTGTTTCTGTTCCTAGCACTTTACTATGAAGCCACACGGTGTTCCAGCATTGTAGGCAAGTCCCCCACTCTCATTAGAGATGGCCTTTCCTGGGCGGCCCGTCCGGGAGTCCAGTTACAATGCTTCAAGCCTATGACACGGTAGCAGCATCTGATTCCACCTCACAGAAGTCGTGAATAATTAACGGGCATTATTATTTTGAGCTAGCTCAACTGGCTTGGCAGTAACAATACGTTTAGCTACCGCTATCAACATCGCCTGCTAAGTGGTCCGACATGGAGAGAGGATGTTATTTTACTACTTTGGCAACTTATGCTTGTGTGGGTTTGTAAGTATTAGGTTGAATGCGTTTGCGGTGCTGTTACCTTGATATGTGGACTTTTTGTGGACTTTTCCATTGCCTGGTATTGGACTGAAAGGATCTGTTTGTATCTGAACGTAACTAAGGGAAGCACAGTGTTATAAGTCGCTCACAGTAGAGCTGCGTCATTGTGGCCAGGAGTTCAATTCTTGAACACAGACATCCCAACATCCTCACCTGATACACATCTAATTGCTGCAAACACCGGATTCGCCAGTTTACTCTGTTAACACCCTTCATTCACATTACTGTCTTTATTACTGTTTTGACCTTGTTTTTGTGATCATGTATTTCCTTTATTTACTCTATAATTTTATTGGTATTGTGGTGTTGTGAGGGAACTGGCAAATTAGCATTTTATTGAATGGTCCCTATTTTGTGTATCTCGTTCAAATTATAAAAAAAACTTGAAATTGTGGTTGCGGCATTATTAACAGTACCTAGGGGTTCTGCAGAGGTCACTGAAAATCGTCTCAACACCGTCTGGGTTGGATGTCTAAGATGTTGGAAAGGGTCTTCTTGTCTAGTTACGCTCTATTGACTCCTCGTGGTTCAATTGTGAGTCAATCGGTGTTGTTGCCCGGAGAATGCACTTTGGCTCCAAGCATGCAGGTACCAGAAGATATTTCCACATTGAGCGAGCAGTGTTATGACATTCAGATAGGTTTGACCAGAGATCAGAGCAGACATCTCAATGTTTGACACTCTCAATGTTTGACTAAGTCACTGGGAGTTGCTGCAATGAGGAATTAAGAAGATCTTAATCCCTAATTGAACAGCTCAAAATTCGTAGCGAAAAACAGAAAGTAATAGTTTACTTAGTGTTGCTTGGACTATTGGTGTGTGTTTGTGTTTTGATTTCCCCCATTCATCTCTGCCACTGAGGCCTTGAGGTTTAGTGGACAATATCTGCATGATGTTTCAAGCATGTTACCGGCATGACTGAGTATTATTCATGGTCAGTAGGAGATTGATTTCACCTCTGGTTGTTTTAGTACATCTCTTCAGATAATGCCTACCCTGGCAACTTGTTTCTCTTTGTATCAACTATTTCTCCTTCGGTTAACCTTTGCTTTTTGTGTGTGTGCGTGCGTGCGTGCGTGCGTGCGTGCGTGCCTGTGTGTGTGTTTGCCCGTTAGGCTCTCTACCCATGTGTGTACTGTATTTGCATAATAGTCAGATGTCTTTAGAGCTGTGTGTTTGCTCAAGGCAGCAGATGTGCAGGTGGTCCAGTCTATACTCCATCCTGTGTGTGCTGTAACTGGAGACTTACTGGAGCTCATAATTAGCCTAGCATCAGCAGCAGGACAGGTTGTTTTTCCACTCAGACCACCTGCTAGTCCTGGCCTGGGTTTCTCTATAACCCACTGAACTGACATGGGGGAAACTAGCATGTGGCCTAGTGGGGCTGTCCAGTATGTCAGCAACAACATCTTTGATAGGATCCTTAGCATGTGCAGTAAACACCCGTTTTATAGACAGGACATAAACAATACCGGCGGTTGAAGAGAGGTGCATGATGACCGACTTGGTGGAATCGTTTAGATGACCCTGACACACGTTTTCAATGAATTATTATCTTTTCCTTGGCAGCTGAGAAATGAAGTGGTGCCCCTCCATTTTCCAGACGTCCAGCCCAATGGTCAGCGTGGGGATAGACTACATCTTCTAGAGGACAACAGCCTGAAACTCAAGCCTGGGTCTCTCAGCCAACACAGGCTACAGCACAAACTACTGGTGAGTCATTGACACCCTGTCTCCACCTGGAACAGTGGTGGGGGAGCTTTATTTTGAGTAGCAAGAGGCTCCTCTCTTGGCAAGGCAAGGCAGTCGCCCATAGTAGTCAGACACAGATTTTTACCTCTTGTTGAGCCTGTGAACCAATTCATCATTTTCCTACAGCTGGACAGGTAGTTAGGCTAAATATGTTAATACTGTAAGTTGACTGCTCATTTTGCTGTTTGGTGTGGGCCGAGGGATTGAGAGTTAGAGACGGTCTTCGAATGGTCGATCAAGTCTCTGAGATGTTGTGTCTGAAATAATCCTCACTGCCAAAGCTATAGTCAAACGTCAAGGCTGTAGATCTGTTTGGAAGCCACAGTATACCTATCTGGTCATTTAGACGACAGTACAATCTCCCATTGCCAACTACACCGTGCATGGTAGAGGGAGTACACAGAGCGTTTGGAAGGGGGGAAGGGTGGACTGGGGAGGGGGAGAGGAAGGGAGGGAGGGGAGGGGGTGTTTCGTCTTCTTCAGTCCTCAGGCTGATCAGAGGCTGTCAGTTCACAGTGGAGACTGCTTGTAATTCCCCAGGCTTCCCCTGATATCCTCCTGTGGTTCAGTTTAAACGAGCTGCATCGATTAGCTCTCAGGGTGCTGCTTGTGTTTATGAGAGCCGGATGAGCCGTGTGTTAGACCTGGATTTAAATTACTTTATATGATTTTTCAAGTAATTAGGCCTTATTTGTGTATTGTGTATTTACTTAAAATACATATTGTAAATTTTTGAAAAACACTATTTTACAATACATGTTTTAAGTTATTTGGTTTTGTACAGTAAATTAAAATAGTATGTATATGTACCTACTGTAATATACATTAATGTGTCATGAAAGAGGATCAGATGCTTTATTATATTTATAAAAGATATACAGTCCAATGATGAAAAGCTGCTTCTCTGCTGTGGAGAATTTTGGGACATGTAGGTACACATCAGCAACTCTGCTGTGGAGGATGCTGGGAAATGTAGGTACACATCAGCATCTCTGCTGTGGAGGATGCTGGGAAATGTAGGTACACATCAGCAACTCTGCTGTGGAGGATGCTGGGAAATGTAGGTACATATCAGCAACTCTGCTCTGTGTTGTGTATGTGAAACTGTATACCTGAAGTTCATAGTAGTTGGTGTAAGACATGGGGTGATGTTCCATATTCCCTGCATTTCTTGATAATGAAATTTACTGTGCTCCAGGGGACAGTCAATGTCCTATATACTCCTATATATTCCTATATGAATTCCTATATACTCTGATCAGTGCTTGACTTGGGCTGGAACAGCCCGGAACGGCGTTCTGGTAATTCTAATTTTAGGCAAACAGCGCTCCGGTTCCTTTTTTAGGCAAAAGAGCCATCTGATACTTCTGGGATAGTCTACTTTAATGGAACAAGCCTTTTTAACACATTTTGATGAACATATTGTAATATGCGATTTGTCTGTTCCTGCACTTATTTTATCCCTAGTCAAGCGCTGCCTCTGATTGGTGCTTTTGACTAACCTTCTGTTTTCCAGATTTGCTTTAAACGTTCCTTCGTCTTAATGCTAAGTTTTTGTTAGGAATTGTACAAAACAACTTGGGGATTTAATCTGAAATCATGTGAAACACTTTAATTGCACACAGGTGGCTTTATTCAACAAATTATGTGACTATAGAAAATTGTTGCATCACAGCTCATTCTCATGTGTCCATGAAAGGGGGTGAATCCTTCTGCAATTAATGATTTTCTGTTTTGTATTTGTAAGTTATTAAGCTTAATTTGTAGATTTTCACTTTGTCATAATTTTTGTGTTGATTGGTGGCAAAAATGACTGATTGAATCCATTTTGATTCCAATTATATGTTGAAAAAGTCCAAAGGAGAGTGGATTTTGGAGCTGATCAAATTATTTTTATATAATAGACTTTATGGACATCATGCAGTAGTGTTTGTTAAAAGTGTAGATATATTATTAATAAAAAATACCTTATGTTTGAAATACACAAAAAACAAATGTGAATATAGTAGTTGCTTTTTAAATGCACAATACTTTTTATAGTGTGATTTCAGTGATTACAGTGATACAGTGTGACCTTTGCCCTCTCTACTTGGAAGTTACTATGAAACAAATATGCCTGAAGTCAACTTACATCTCTCATGTCATTAAGCTGTTGTTTTCGCATCAGTCAGTCAACAGAGAAATTAGCTGATAGGAACAGGAAAGAGACAGGTGGGATGCCTTCCCCCTGAAGTGGAAAAACAGCAGATTATAGACTCGAAGATGATTATTGTGGCATCTGGAATTACTGGTACTGGATGCTCCCGTGGTAGACAAGTGAAGTGTTAATGAAAAACGGACAGAGCGTGAGCTACCTCCAATGCAAGCCAAACACTTTTGATGGAGATACAGTCAGCCAAACCACAGACATCATGTTAGCAAAGATTCGCTCTTCGTGTACATGGCTGTCTGTTCTGCTGACCGTTAAACATGTGACCGCCATAAAACATCCCTGTCATGCTTAATGAAAGATCGCTAAGGAAAAATAACGTTTTCTCTTGGACCGCTGGGGTTTCTAAACTCTCCATGCTATTAGTGGCTCTCCTGTTGTAGTGAAACTGTCATTGCGAATCCCCTTCCTGCTGTGTGGCCCTGTTCAGCTGTATATTAATGACTGCTATTCTCTGTATCTATGTCCCTGTGGTTACCTCATCCTCTCTGATTGGTCATCAGTCTCAGAGCATTCTAACCTATTGCCCAATACTGTTTTTTTCTGAAGGCTATCTTACAGTGATAGCATCAATACTGCTTACAGTCATGTTAATCATCAGCCTCTGAATAACCACCCATGATGTAGAAGCATTTGGGAAGGCAAATGAATGTAGCACTCCTGTGTGAAAGGCATTCTTTTGTGTGCGCAAGCGGCAAATCTGAAATTTCTTATTCAGAATAGAACAGAGATGGCTGTGCTCAGACACAGGCTGAATGTGTGTGTGTCTGCTCTTCCTGTACCATAATGCTTTGCATAAATTCCCTCTGATCGCTGTTCGTTGCTGCATCAGAACCTCCAGACACAGACAGGGCTGCAGTTTCTTCCTCACCGTCACAGAACTGTGTGATGAGCAGGGCAGGCTTCAGTACTGGGGGGTTGCCCTCCCCGTGACCATGTTTACATGAGTAGTAATGACATTAGAGTGGTGTGGTGTCCACTCTACAGGCCGCCACTGCTGCCATCATTTAATTAGACTCGTTATTAATGCTCTGGAGCAGCCAGCCCAGGACTTGGGACTGTGCTACTGCTTGGACTCTGAAGATGGACTTATCTTTCACTCCGTAGCTCTCTCCGACTCCGGAATCTTTCCACTTATCCCGAATCCTGACTGCTTTGTATTTAGAACTGCATATTTGTATTCAGATCTGCATTTCTTTTAGGTTAACGTCATTGCAGGAGGGGACGTCTGCCTTGGAATGTTGGTGTCGTGCCAGATAAAGAATACAGCAGAGAGAGAGAGAGAGAGTGAGTCCTCTCCAATCTCGTCAAGAGGCAGTTACATGTAGCCTGCTGATGCTACGTCACTTAGCCAGAGGACAGCCTGTCGTGACCGTGCACCTTCATCACCTGATGCAACATGTTATAGTATCACATCTAGGAATGGGTTTTTAGAGTTCATGTAGACATCTTATGTAGTGGGTTGTATTTGTTTTTTTTGCGCATATAAAGTCACCAAATGTACGCGTGTAGCTAACGTTGGTGCTGGTGTTGAAGCAATGCCTGGTTTCTCAATCACAGTTTTGAGGTTATTCAAATTCATATCCGCTGGGGGCACACTTTCAGAATGAATGTGCCCTTTTAATAATGGAACTGGTTTTAACAAGATAGTTAAATTTTCATTTAACTTTCATAAGCCTGTTAGCCAAGTGACAAATTCATACCATGACAGGCGGGCTGTTCCAGTGCCACGTGTTAATAGAGACAAGCAGCGATGGTGTATGGAGCGCCCATGGTGGCTGGCTCGTTGTAGCCTACAGTTCCTACATTTAGGAGCAGAGAGAGGAACAGGGAGAAGCAGGGAGGGTGGCAGACATGAGCAGAGAGAGAGATAGAGGGGCAGAGAGGGGATCTGAGAGGAGAAGAGAGAGGAGCAGAGAGAGATTGAGAGGGGCAGAGAGGGGTAGAGAGAGATACAGAGAGGCAGAGAGAAAAGCCAAGAGATGAGCAGAGAGAGATAGAGAGGGGCAGAGGTGAGCAGAGACAGATAGAGAGGGGCAGAGGTGAGCAGAGA
>JACXGI010018643.1:0-13014 GCA_016801175.1 Esox masquinongy | reverse complement strand
AGCAGTCTTCCCCATAATTGTGTAGCCTACAGAACTAGACTGAGAGACCATTTAAAGGCCTTTGCAGGTGTTTTGAGTTAATTAGCTGATTAGAGTGTGGCACCAGGTGTCTTCAATATTGAACCTTTTCACAATATTCTAATTTTCTGAGATACTGAATTTGGGGTTTTCATTAGTTGTCAGTTATAATCATCAAAATCAAAAGGAATAAACACTTGAAATATATCAGTCTGTGTGGAATGAATGTATACATTATACAAGTTTCACTTTTTGAAAGGAATTACTGAAATAAATCAACTTTTTGATGATATTCTAATTATATGACCAGCACCTGTATATGACAGAGAACATTCTAGATAAATGGTTAAACAAACTACTGTTTCCAGTCTCTTTAATACAATGTTATAGAAATGTGGTTATAAAACCCACAAATATAACAAGACATGTTGAACCAAGAAATAAGTGATGTTAAATCAGAGTTATCTGGAAACATTGTGGCTTGTAGGCCTCTCCAGGTCTCCGTCTAACAATTAGACGACCAGCTTTGTTGGGCAAAGCTGAAACTTTGACTCGTCAGAGAAGATGACCTTACTCCATTCCTCTACGGTCCAATCCTTATGGTCTTTTACAAAGTACTTACGGTCACAACTACATACGTTGACTACTTAATCTATAAGTAATGTAGACACTATGACGTTTACTGTTGTAGAGTAACATGGGGCAAGACACCCCCCCCCATGTAACTCTCGCAAAAAACACAAAATATCACCATCCATTTTTTCAACACCTCTTCTGGCTGACACTAGTCTTAATCAACTACAAGTTTCCTCTGTATCATCACACCTTCTCAGCCAACTATAACCAATGTTTTTTTCTGTATCTCATTATAAGGACTGCTGGGATTTAAAAAATTGCCTTATTTAAATGATAATACATTTAGATTAACTGTATGAAATGATGTGTAAGGAAAATGTATTTGGTGTAAAAGAACAGGGCCAATTCTTAAAAACCCTTAGGCATTATCTTCTACTGGGATAACCCCCCCCCCCTCTTTCCTAAAAAATACATTTTATTAAATACAAATTAATCTATCAACTGTGGCCATTTATTTTACTTCATAATCCATTACCCTAAGCATAGCCATCTTCAAACTTTTCTTTTTTGTTTCAGTAAATAGACATTTGTCTTGGGGGGAGGGGGGATCATTCCACAGCATCACTGTTTAGGTAAAGGAAAAATAAGGATATTCATTGTTTGGTCATGGTACATTCCCTCCATGAACACCAAGGGTTTTCAGAAAAAGCAGTATGCTGGACAATTAAAGGTAAATAATTTTTAGCACACAGAAATATTCACAAAGCAAAGGTTTTACAGTTGGACTATATATTTCTCTTCACCATGGAGTCCTTTCAAATGCACATTGATGTGTCACGTTATCACTTGTTATATTTATTTTTTTATTGCTTAACACTGCCAGGGTTGCAACTGAAATAATACGGCAAAAATAGTCTTAAGAATTCAGCTAAGCAACACATTAATTTAATTGAGTGCACAATTGGTAGTCAGACCTAGTTGCGTCTTAATCATGGAGAAGTGATACTGATAAGCATTGTAACTTAAGCTTTTACACAGTCGGCAATTTTTTGCCAGCTTTCCTTCCTGCTTTTGGCAGCAACAACTGTGTTGCTTTTAGCCTGGATTATATTTTTATATTCTTCATATTTCTCCAAAATTGTCATTTGCTATTCTTGAATGAAATATGCGGCTATGGTAGACTTGTTCGTGTTTGGGATTGGTCATATGGTGCAAACACCGCCCCTTTTATGTGAACGCGCACGTCGCTAGACTGGGAAAACCTGGGTTGATAAAAAATTGATAACCACCGTTGTGACACCGCTTATGCGGGATTGCGGTTGTTAGGTTTAGTGAAGCGAGCTAACGAAAATAAATCCTGTGCATGTTGAACATCCTTCGTAGTCTAGGCCTCTGGTAGGCGATTGAGACATAATAGCCTATTCCTAATACGTATGAAATTAGGTAAACCAACGTAAGCGGACAGAAAATGAATTTCTAAAAAATGAAATTATTACTGACCAGCAGATAGTGTATGAAGATGTCCTATTCCCAGAATCACCAGGATAAGAACGTTCATGTTAAAGTTTGTCAATATATTCATGTAGACGTTTGTCGAGCAGTCACGGACACCAACTGAAATTCGTAATTCGCATCGATATGCATTTTTTAGCCAATGGGAATTTAGCTACCGATAAGCGTCAGTAAAATCCGTCTGGAACCAAACGTAAGAGGTTGAGTAAATGAAACTGAAACTTCATTCACACCGAAGAGTTTCATTTTAACATTCTGCCAACCAACCGCATAATTATGGGGTGCCGTTTGTAAAATGTTGCACGTTCTATAATCCTGCTATTTTTTTTCACATTTAGCCTTCCCAAATGTAAAAAAATGCATTACAATTTTCAACTGTCACTTTTTCAAACATTTAGAGAGAAATTCATGTAGATTCATGCAATAACTTTTCCAAGAGTAGTGTTCTGCAGTAACGCAAAATTATAAAATAATGTCTTAAATGTAAATGTAAATGTTAAATATAAATGTTAAATCTAAATGTAAATGCTAAATATAAATGTAAATGTTAAGTGTAAATGTTAAATCTAAATGTAAATGTTAAATGTAACTGTAGTGCATTTTTTGTATATTTGGCAATGCTAAATGTGCAAAAACTGAGCAGGATTACACAACGTGCAACATTTTACAAACGGCACCCCATACATAATGTGTGCTAACCAATCCCGTGATGGGGCTGGTTGGCACAAATACACAACATGACTAAAATCACAAACCACCTAATTTTAGAAAACATTTGTGTACATTACAACATATTTATTTATAGCTGAGACCTTACAGTTTATTAGCTATTGGTTAAAATATTTTAACATCAATTATGCCAGAGAAATACGTCAGAGAGTGAAGTGTGCCAGCCAACCCAGGTCTCCCCTACAGCAGTAACGTCAGACAGGATTTAGTCCACCAACTGACTAGCCAGTTGTAGCTCAATCTTGGGTGCAATGATCACGTTCCCGCAATGACTGACTGTGGAGGCTCGCTGATTTGACGTTACGTTAGCCTACACGCTACACTAGGAAAGTTATATATAGCTGTTGGCTATATTAGCCACAACTTACCATTCTTTGTGCAGTTTCAAATGTCGAACAAATTTGGAAGTTGTTGCACCTCCGTCTGTAACTTTCTCCCTGCATGTTTTGCAAGGTGCAATCCGTTTTTTGTTGATTACAGTGTCTATCAAAAAAAATATAATTTTGGGTATCATCTTTCCAAGGGCTCCGTCTTGAATTCACCTGCTGACGTTCTTCTACACTACCACGCGCAACTTTTTCTCTGCTGGCACAATTTGATTGGCTGCTGTCAGATTCAAACTGTAATCGGTAAATGAAGAGTTGAATATTTGTGCTTGGGGAGGGTATCAAGTCAGTTCGAGTCAAAAGGCTCAAGTACAAGTAAAGTCACAAGTCACTGGTGTTAAAGTCGAGTTAAGTCGCAAGTCTTTTGATTTTTTCAAGTCAAGTCTAAAATCATCATATTTGTGACTCGAGTCCACACCTCTGAGGCTTGCTACATTAGACAGGCTATCGTGCATGGAACTATGTTTGAGTGGACACACAGGAAATAAGCGCAACAGTGTGTTGACTTAACAACCTAGCTCGGATATATTTGCCTAATAATTGTTTATATGTGAGCATTTGTTTATTTCTGATAAGAAAAGGTTCAATAGTTAGTAGCTAGCCAACCAGCACAATGGCACTGGCTAGCCGAGCCAGGAAAAAGCTAAGGTAGATTGTTTTGTGCCTTGTAACAGTTGGAATAGTTATATAACTAGCTATTAAGGGTTCTGTTGTCTGTTTGTTTAGGAGGTCCAGATGACCTAAACAGGTGGCTGGAGTGGAGGAGAGTGGTAACAGATAGCAGTGGAAGCAATGTTCACATTCCACATGTATCTCATCCTCACTGAATTTATCTAGAACAGATGATACAAGTGGCCTAGATATTCCCTATTAGTTAAGCCTGCAATTACTTGGATAGGTAGGAAGTGGAGGTGCCAGAATCATTGTGGATTGTGTCTAGTTTATCCTAGGCAACATAATATTAAGTAATATTAATGTGTTAGTTGTGTCCCAAATCTTCACCCTTTTTCCAAAACATTAGGGGGATGCAGGAACACATGCATTTGGAGCATGCAGCAACACACCTTGGAGAATAAATGGCCAAATTGGATGTGTGCTCTCTCAACCACCTCTGTGTCCAGCCCAGTAGTTAAAGTCAAAAGTGATATACAGTGGGGAGAACAAGTATTTGATACACTGCTGATTTTGCAGGTTTTCCTACTTACAAAGCATGTAGAGGTCTGTAATTTTTATCATAGGTACACTTCAGCTGTGAGAGATGGAATCTAAAACAAAAATCCAGAAAATCACATTGTATGATTTTTAAATAATTCATTTGCATTTTATTGCATGACATAAGTATTTGATCACCTACCAACCAGTAAGAATTCCGGCTCTCACAGACCTGTTAGTTTTTCTTTAAGAAGCCCTCCTGTTCTCCACTCATTACCTGTATTAACTGCACCTGTTTGAAGTCGTTACCTGTATAAAAGACGCCTGTCCACACACTCAATCAAACAGACTCCAACCTCTCCACAATGGCCAAGACCAGAGAGCTGTGTAAGGACATCATGGATAAAACTGTAGACCTGCACAAGGCTGGGATGGGTTGCAGGACAATAGGCAAGCAGCTTGGTGAGAAGGCAACAACTGTTGGTGCAATTATTAGAAAATGGAAGAAGTTCAAGATGACGGTCAATCTCCCTCGGTCTGGGGCTCCATACAAGATCTCACCTCGTGGGGCATCAATGATCATGAGGAAGGTGAGGGATCAGCCCAGAACTACACGGCAGGACCTGGTCAATGACCCGAAGAGAGCTGGGACCACAGTCTCAAAGAAAACCATTAGTAATATACTACGCCGTCATGGATTAAAATCCTGCAGCGCATGCAAGGTCCCCCTGCTCAAGCCAGCGCATGTCCAGGCCCGTCTGAAGTTTGCCAATGACCATCTGGATGATCCAGAGGAGGAATGGGAGAAGGTCATGTGTTCTGATGAGACAAAAATAGAGCTTTTTGGTCTAAACTCCACGCGCCGTGTTTGGAGGAAGAAGGATGAGTACAACCCCAAGAACACCATCCCAACTGTGAAGCATGGAGGTGGAAACATCATTCTTTGGGGATGCTTTTCTGCAAAGGGGACAGGACGACTGCACCGTATTGAGGGGAGGATGGATGGGGCCATGTATCGCGAGATCTTGGCCAACAACCTCCTTCCCTCAGTAAGAGCATTGAAGATGGGTCATGGCTGGGTCTTCCAGCATGACAATGACCCGAAACACACAGCCATGGCAACTAAGGAGTGGTTCCGTAAGAAGCATCTCAAGGTCCTAGAGTGGTCTAGCAAGTCTCCAGACCTGAACCCAATAGAAAATCTTTGGAGGGAGCTGAAAGTCCGTATTGCCCAGCGACAGCCCCGAAATCTGAAGGATCTGGAGAAGGTCTGTATGGAGGAGTGGGCCAAAATCCCTGCTGCAGTGTGGGCAAACCTGGCCAAGAACTACAGGAAATGTATGATCTTTGTAATTGCAAACAAAGGTTTCTGTACCAAATATTAAGTTCTGCTTTTCTGATGTATCAAATACTTATGTCATGCAATAAAATGCAAATGAATTATTTAAAAATCATAATGTGATTTTCTGGATTTTTGTTTTAGATTCCGTCTCTCACAGTTGAAGTGTACCTATGATAAAAATTACAGACCTCTACATGCTTTGTAAGTAGGAAAACCTGCAAAATCAGCAGTGTATCAAATGTTCTCCCCACTGTACAAGCAGCATGGTAGAGTTAACATCTATTACATTTATATTTATTCATATCCTTCCCCAATTGACACAAGTTTCTTTAAGGGGGTTGGTGATCTACAGTATGGACTGGAATAACTGTAGTTATTTTGGGAGGGGAAAAACACCACTTTATTTTATTATTTGCTCCATACCAGACATTGTGCATCTATTTGGTATTCAAACTTTCAGAAAACTATCAGACGTGAGTTGGAACAGTTAAATAACACCATTGCTATGTGCAGGCAAATTCTCCATCAGATACCTTCCTGTATTTCAGATGCTGCTGGACAAGCTGCCCTCCATCAGCCAGGTGAAGATACTCTAGTATGTGAAGAAGTGAGGGCTAGATTTGCAAGAAAATGGCCCCCTTTTTCAAATGGTCTGTATTACTACCTTCAGAGAGGGATTGTATGAATTCATACTTTGGTTTAGGACTATGAGTTGTCCTGATTCATCGCCCTGTCAATGTGTGGACTAGTTTTGATGGAGAGCAAATGGACATCTGTTCCTATGTTATGACAAGTCTTTCAACTACTCAAAATGACTACAAATTGCGGCATACTTTTCATGTGAACAGTGAAACAGTATTAGTTTTACATTGACCCTCTGTTTTAGGTTTCCATTTCCATTGTACCCTTTTAAAATAATTTGTATTCTTTTATCACATGTTGCTGTGGCTCTATGGCTGTGGAAAAACTTAGCAGCAGGAGGAACTTTGTTTCTAATATTATTATGTAAAGTATATTTCTAACTATATTGATGAGGAAAGGGTGGGCAGAATTATTATCACTGAACTGTGTCGAATGGACAGTCCCTTTTGTTACAATCCCCTAGTAACAAGTTCAATAAGGTTTGCTGCAAATGTAATTACTATACAGATTTTTTCTGCTCTTAAGGTTCTTCCAATGTAATATTTTTTTAATTATATGACTGCTTATATTTCTTGTATGTTGTCTATTTGTCAAAGTTTAGTATTATTGCAATGTCAGTCCATAACTTACCACAATAAATGGCTGCATCTAAATGTAGCCCATGTAAATGTAAATAGAATGTTGCCATCTCATATTGTTTTCTTGATTAACGCATGGAAGACAATATCTGAATATATATACAATAGGCTTCTGCATAAAACACATATCAGACTCTCTGGACCGCTACATGGTGTGCAGGCATTTAACCCATTGAATCAGACCTAAACTGGTCAAGGTATTGTTCTTTGATGTTTAGGCTGAAATGTGGTTAGAATGGGGTTCATTTGGATGCCAGTAAACAGTAGATTTCCTGAAAGATGTTAGCCACAACCAAAAACTTCATAAAGTATCGCTATTACATTTTTCCCAAATTCAGCCAAATGCATCAGGTAGGCTACTTGAATAGGCAATGGCATAAGGTAGTCATGGTGACTAGAGATGTTATATACAAACATTAAATCAAGGTACATCTGTAATTCATGCAGAGCACAGTTGTTTGCTAATTCCACTATGAGAATATGCTTTGGTGGAAACAATGCTTAGCTTAGATTAGCAAAAAAAAAAAAAATATATATATATATATAGTTGCAAGCAACCATGGAACAGGGTTCTCCTGTGAAATGGTGAACATGGGTATGCAGCCATATAAAATTTGTAAGCATACGGCAGCAGAAATAATCCCATGGTAAGCACTTTAACATAGTGTATTTTTTACTGTGGTCAGCCATATTGTCCGCCATCTTGTTCAATTTCTGTCAGCTTTAAACACCCTATAGGGAGACATGTATAAGGCACATGGTTGCTGATTGCCAGGTCAATCAGTGTTATTGTTGATTTTATGTAAATTTTTATAGGTTTCATATAATGTACACTGTACAAAATATCCAAAATGGCGGACATGATTGGTCCCTGATAGAGTGTTACCTAGGGAATTAGGCGTGTAGACAAAGAATCAGCATTCTAGGTCAATCGGGGTGGAAATGGCACGATTGTGGAAAAACGGAATGTGGGCATGGCCCGTGGCGCCCCCTGTGGAGGAATCGGGTCGAGTGTCTTTGGGGAAGGTATACATGGTCTATACAGCTCTGGAAAAAATTAAGAGACCATTGCACCTTTTTCTTTCCTTTCCAAAAAAGTTGAAAAGGAACGTTTTCAGTGAGGAACGCTTTTGCATAGAAGAGTGGGCAAATATTGTCACATCAAGATGTGCCATGCTAATAGACTCCTACCCAAAAAGACTGAGTGCTGTAATAAAATCAAAAGGTGCTTCAACAAAGTATTAGTTTAAGGGTGTGCACACTAATGCAACCAGGTTATTGTGAGTTTTTTATTTTTCCCCCTCAAAGATTTCAGTTTGTTTTTCAATTGAATTGTTCACGTTATAGGTCACATTAAAGGTGAAAAAAGTTCTGACATGATTTATCTTTGTCTCATTCACACAAGAACCTGGCATTTTAACAGGGGTGTGTAGACTTTTTATATCCACTGTATCGCTTAGCCTTTACCACCCTATAGGGAGACATGTTTATGATCGAGGTATGCCGAATGCCAGGTCAATAAGAGTTATTGTTGATTTTAAGTACATTTTAAGTATTCGTACATTTTAAGTTTCATATAATGTTCACGGTACAAAATATCCAAGATGATAGTTAAAACCCAAGCATATACCTCACTCTTGGTCTCATTCACTACTGCCCCGGTTGCTCTGCAGAAAGTGTTAATTGCGTGCATGATGTGTGGAATGGACCTTGTGTCTGTCATGATGATAGTGATGTCATCCATATATGCTTGGGTTTTAACTCTCATGCCGTGTGCTCCAAGTAAAGGCAAGCCAGTGATAAGGGAGTTGTTGCGGATGCTGACCAGTAGGGGTTCTATAGAAACAGTGCATAGCAGGGCTGATAGTGAGCAGCTACCCCAGAATATACCAAGCACATGACTAACAGAAACACGCATGTATCAAAGCTCCCTAATACTTGAAATGTCATGAAGCAGCAAAGCACACCAAACAGATTGTCTTCCTTACTGTGGTTGGCACCCAAAAATGACCAAAATCCCCCCCCAAAAAATTCACAAGTGTACCACTGTACATAAACGACAAGACGACACAAAAAACAAAGCTCTGTTTGTCACTGGTCTGCCATTTTGTCTGCCATTTTGCAGTGTATCACTTATTCCTTATCACCCTAAAGGGAGGCATGCATGCGACACTCGTACGCCAAAGGGCAGGTCAATCAGACGTATTGTTGATTTTATGCACATTTTAATAGATTTTGCCAAATTTCCACTGTACAGAAAAACCCAAGATGGTGGACTTCATGGGATGTTGAGGCTTTTTTGTTCACCATGAGAAATGAGGCATGTACACAAAGAATCAACAAAGAATCAGCTAGGTCAATTGGGGTGGAAATGGCATCAATGTGAAAAAACAGAATGTGGGCGTGGCATGTGGCGCCCCCCGTGGAGGAATCGGGTCAGTTCTCTTCGTTTGTAGGTATAGGTGGTCTATATTTTCAGTGGTCCAATTTTTTTAATTTTGCCATAATATAACACACACATTAGGTTTATGGATGCATTTGTTTTGCACTGATCAGACATTTTCTCCTCCATCTTGCAATGTATCCCTTATTCCCTATCATTTTATAGGGAGGCATGTATGATACACTTGCAAGCCAAAGGACAGGTCAATCGGATTTATTATTGATTTTCAGTAAATTTTTATAGTTTTTGACAAATTTTCACTGTATAAAAAAATACCAGATGGCGGACTTGATTGGTCCCTGATATAGTGTTACACATCCTGGGGAATTAGGCATGTACACAAAGAATCAGCATTCTAGGTCAATCGGGGTGGAAATAGTGTCATTGTGGAAAAAATGTATTAGGGCTTGGCCTGTGGCGCCCCTTGAGGAGGAATTGGGTCCGGTGTCTGTGTGGTAGGTATACATGGTCTATATATTCATTGTGCCATAATGTAACACACACATGAAGTTTATGGATGCATTTGTTTTACACTGGTCAGCCTTTATCACCCTATAGGGAGACTTGTATAAGACACAATATTCTTGTATGCCGATAATCAGGTAAATGGGAGTTTTTGTTGTAAATTTTAATAGGTTTCATAAAAATGTCACTATACAAAATATCCAAGATGGCGGACATGATTGGTTCTTGATACAGTGTTGCAATAACCAGGTTATTGTAAGGTTTTTATTTTTCATTTTTCCCCCTAGAAAATTTCAGTTTGTTTTTCAGTTGAATTGTTCACATTATAGGTCACATTAAAAGTGGAAAAAGCTCTGACATGATTTATCTTTGTCTCATTCTTTTACATCACAAGAAACTGGCATTTTAACAGGGGTGTGTAGACTTTTTATATCCGCTGTAGGTGTTTAATATTTTCAATGTGCCATGGTATTACTCACAAATTTTAAGTATCAATACTTTTTACACTGGTCAGCCATCTTTTATTTTATCTATTAGCTTTTTAAACCCAATAGGGAGACATGTATAAGACACCCATGTCACTGGAAAGGTCAATAAAACTTACTGTTGAGTAGAAGATACTTTTTAGAGGTTTCATGAAAATTCCAATGTAAAGGAAAATTTAATCAAGCACCTTTTTACCTATACTTTGCAAGTTGGCTGAACAGGGATGTCTCTTATTTCTGCCTATAGGGAGGCACTTATGAGACAACTATGTAGTGACAGCCAGGTGAATCGTAGTAACGGTTTCTTTTTTGTTAATTTTTATAGTGGTCATAAGCGTTTCCATTAAGGGTTAACTTTGTCATAATTCAGTCGATTTTAGACATATCACCAAGTTGTTATTAATTCTGTTCAGAATTGTGGCCTTGAGTCTGTGGGAACGGGATGCAAATACCATCATTTTGTAAATAGCAAATTGAAATGTGTCCTGAAGCATCCCTGGTGAGGATTTGGGCCTATAGTCTGTGCAATATGTACTTATGGTTTAAAAAGCCCACAACAACTATTTGCGTTCTGGCGACACTTGCCGAACCCAAACAGCTATCAAGCACAAAGTTAGTCGAAACATGCAAGAGTCAGAGCTATACTTTTTCGGAGATGACAGGAAGCAGCAAAGCACACCAAAGAGAATGGCCCTCAGACAGCATAGATCTTGGTTACTTCATTTTATCATCTACCTACTATTGTCCAATGTACTCACAAATAACACCTTTTTACCTCAGGCTGGATGTTTATTCAGGCTGGATGTTAGGTAAAAGCACTTTGTGACAACTGCTGATCTACAAAGGGCTTTATTAATGAATTTCATTGATTTTGATTTTACTGACGTCATTGTTGCAGCTCATGTCTTACTCCTTACAACCCTATAGAGAGGCACATATGGGACGTGTACAACGACAGTCGGGTCAATTCGACTGGGTTGACCCAATTGATGCTACCCCAAAGTCTACCAAACACACAGCTAGCATTAACATGTAAGAATCACAAGCTCCGTAATACTTGAGAGTTCATGAAGCAGCAAAGCACACCAAACAGAAAGGTCTTGCATTCTATTGCTGGCACCTGAAAATGACCATAATCCCCCAAAAAACATTCAAGAGTGTACCACTGCACATAAAAGACAAGACGGCACAAAAAACAAAGCTCTGTAACCTTCATATCAATTACAACAAACAAAAACATTAACAAAATTAACAGTAGCAAAGAATGCTAGGGTACTGAAAAATGGGAAAGGAATATTCCTTACTTAAAAAGTCAGTTTTGGGAAGCAGCAATACAAAGCTAAGATATTGTAATATGAGCAAACTGATCTCAAACCGAAAGCACATCTGGTGGTGATTTCAGGGTATGTACACTGAAACCCTCCTCTATTACATGTTTTCAGGTAGTTCTAGGCCACACTAAAGTCTAACAGGGTTACTAAGAAGATGGAAAAGCTAACACTCAACAATGACAGAACTGACATGAAGCAGCAAAGCACACCAAATAGAATGGTCTTCCTTTCTAAGGTTGGCACCCAAACGTGACCATATTCTCCAAAAATAACATTCAAGAGTGTACCACTGTACATAAATTACAAGATGGCACAAATTACAAAGCTCTATCACCTTCACATCAATTACCACAAATATGAACAAATTGAACAGCTGCAAATCAGGCTGGGAAATCGATAATGGAAAATAAATATTCCTCATTTATACAGTTTATTTTTGTGAACAGTGAATCAAAGTCTGTGGAAAACAGATAATTCTTGTGCTTCCTGATAACAGAAACGTACTATCATTCTCAAATACAGAAAATTACATCTAAAAGATTCTTAACTTTTAATACACTATAAGGGAGACATGTATAAGACACATGCATGCCGCTGGCCAGGTCAATCAGATTAATTGTTGACACATTGCCAGGTTAATCCGAGTTATTGTTTTTTTAAGTACATAGGTTTGAGTACATAGGTTTCATGTAAGGTTCACCGTACAAACTATCCAAGATGACCATACAGAAAATCAAACATGGTGGACTTTATGGGTTCTTGAGGCTTTTTTGTTCATCATGAGAAATGAGGACTGTACACAAAGAATCAGCATTCTAGGTCTGACTGGGTGGAAATGCCATCATTTTTGAAATTCGCTAATTAAATCGTGTATTGTAGCGCCCCTGGTGGACGAATAGAGGTGGGTGTCTTACTGGAGAACCCCTTATAATAATAATACTAATGATTACAAAAGGGTTTCTCCTACCGGAGAACCCCTAATAATCCTAACGATTACAATAGGGTTTCTCCTACTGGAGAACCCCTAATGACAATTTACCATGCTACAAGCAAAGTGTTAGTAGGAGGATTCATGCAACAGAGCTAGGGGAGCCATGGCTAGTGTGGGGCAATAGTATTAAGATAACATGCAAGTCTGTTAGAGGCTAAGTAGAACTAAGAGATATTTTAACTGCATTAGAGGAGGGGGTGACAGGATCCTTATCTCACTAGAATAGCTGGGAGCAAGAACAGACCACTTTGGAATTCAGTAATAAAACTGGCAGAATGCCAAATCAGGGAAAAGGCGCTAAAGC
>JACXGI010018642.1:0-13014 GCA_016801175.1 Esox masquinongy | reverse complement strand
GGTTTGTTTAGGAAAAACATACTAATACTAACATCACTATGATACCAAGTAACAACACACTACTACTAACATCACTATGATACCAAGTAACAACAGACTACTACTAACATCACTATGATACCAAGTAACAACACACTACTACTAACATCACTATGATACCAAGTAACAACACACTACTACTAACATCACTATGATACCAGGTAACAACACACTACTACTAACATAACTATGATGCCAAGTAAAAACACACTACTACTAACATCACTATGATACCAAGTAAAAACACACTACTACTAACATCACTATGATACCAAGTGACAACACACTACGACAAACATCACTATGATACCAAGCGACAACACACTACTACTAACATCACTATGATACCAAGTGACAACACACTACTACTAACATCACTATGATACCAAGTGACAACACACTACTACTAACATCACTATGATACCAAGCGACAACACGCTACTACTAACATCACTATGATACCAAGCGACAACAGGCTACTACTAACATAACTATGATACCAAGAAACAACACACTACTACTAACATCACTATGATACCAAGTCACAACACACTACTACTAACATCACAATGATACCAAGCGACAACACACTACTACTAATATCACTATGATACCAAGCGACAACACGCTACTACTAACATAACTATGATACCAAGAAACAACACACTACTACTAACATCACTATGATACCAAGTCACAACACACTACTACTAACATCACTATGATACCAAGTAACAACACACTACTACTAACATCACTATGATACCAAGTAACAATACACTACTACTAACATCACTATGACACCAAGTAACAACACACTACAACTAACATCACTATGATACCAAGTAGCAACACACTACTACTAACGTCACTATGATACCAAGTAACAACACGTTACTGATGGAGTTTTAATAGTGAACTCACTAGTGACACTGATGTGGAGGGAAACACTGTGTTGTGATGACTGGGGACGATCGGTTCTTCTCCCCTGACACTGGTACTGACTCACCTGGTCAGACAGAGTGGTGATGGTTTTAGAATGTGAACCAGGACTCAGTAGTTTTTTATTTCTGTACCACCAGTAAGTCCAGCCTGTGTAGTCTGATATGTCACACTGCAGTGTAACAGTCTCTCCAGAGTAGAGGAGACCATGAGGAGAGACTCTCACTGAGGCCACGGGCAGAGCTGTAGAAAAAAAAGTTAACATATCAAAATCAATGCAGTCAGAGAACCAATATTTCTAATCTATGACTTTACTTCCCGAGGTGATACAGTTGAATACTGACTGAAGCATAGAACATGTGTACATGATTTAATGTTATTGACAAAAAAGTACACAAAATAGTAACTGACCTAGAACAGTGAGAGTAATATCGGTACTTGGTTGTGAAGATCTGGGTCTAGACACTCTGTGTCCTTCACACGAGTACTGGCCCTGGTCAGACACGGAAGTTCTACGGATGGTGTATGTGGCTCCAGGGTTACTGGAACCAGACTGGGATACTACATTATCATTCCTGTCTTTGTACCACTTATTTCTCCAGTCACTGTAGGACCTAACTGAACAGGTCAGAGTGACTGTCTCTCCAGGATACACAAGGTTTGGCTTTACAGTCAGTGTAGCTTTAGGCAGGGCTGTGGAAACATGTTACATACAAAACCTGTTAATTCACCCGAAGACATTAACATTTCAGCATTTCAAAAATAAAAGTTTAATTGAGAATTAGGAATTCCCAGTTACCATAGTGAACTCACCAGTGACACTGACAAGGAGGATTTTACTGAATGTTGAACACTGGAACCAACCACTCTTACACCCTATACACTTGTATTGACCAGCCTGGTCAGGGACAGAGATGGTGATGGTTTTACTGTTGTGACTGGGAAGGCGTTTGCTGTCTCTGTACCAGTAATATATCCTGTCTGAATAGTCTGGTATGTAACACTGAAGCCTGACTGTCTCTCCAGAGTAGAAGGGAGGCTGAGGGGAGACAGTAAGTGAGACCATCAGCCCATCTGTGGAAAGATCAACATAGTTAACAGACATGTCTTTATAGTCTCACATCCCATAAAACAACAAAAATATCTATGTCACCATTCGGCGTCACTGCAGGCTTTAGTCTACCTGCAAAATCATTACCAACTCAACACAATTACCTCAGTAAAATTACCTCAATTACACAATTACCTCAGTAATTTTTTTAACCTAACCCTGAAAATACAGTAAAATACAAAGAAACAACAAATCTTGTAGCACCTTACAAATACTTAGGGACTGCAATATATTTTGTCTATATTTTTAATAAACACAACTGAATCACCTATTCATAATAAAAAACATGAGGTAGGAAAAGTATTGATAGAAACAAAGATGATGAAGCATAAAGAGATGGTAAAATGATCTAATAAATGAATATTTACCATGATCCTGAAGGTTCCCACAGAAAATGATGGTAATTGGCACTACAACAAAGACATAGAAAGTCATTACAGTACAGTAGTAATACACAAATGTAAACGGTGCTGTAGTAATACAGTAGTAATATTAACCTTAGTGCACATTGGGCAAATAACAAACAAACACAAATACTAAGTCAGTACTCACAGAGTAGAACACAGATCAATATGATAACCATTCTGTCTTGGTGACGAGCAACTCTTTCTGAAAAACTGTCCTGCTTACAAACCTCCTTACTTCCTATATAATGAGAGTCTTGTGAGATCACACATTTTCACCATCACACAGACAAAAGGTGAACATAGGACACTGACAAAGACTTTAAAAAAGCATACAGTAAGAGTTGATGCAGTGTTTATTATCAGACCAACTTCTTCTCATGGTTGGCTACATGGGCTCACCCTGGTTCCTTCATCACTGTTAGAAGATACTAGAATGGAATAAGTTTGGAGACCTGAGAGGAGATCATACAGTAGCTTGTGTTTTCTCACCTCCCACAAATAAGACATTTTCACACTACATTGTTCTAAGCCCTGTGCTATCTTAAGACTGGCCCTGTGTTCACACGAGATTGTTAACCCTGGGCTGAGGTTTAACCCTAGGCTAATGAATCAAATTTGTATTCCTAAGCCCTGGGCTAACGGACAAATACTGTACAAGACCATTTACATTAATCTATGACAAGCTACAAATGTTACGTTCTCTCTGGTATACGAAAAATTTTACAAGTACATCACTGACATGCGATTAATGTTACACTACCACGATTCAATTAATGACTTCATGACATCGGTTGATGTCCACCCTGTCGGTATTTGCTTTGACAACTTTGTTAAAACTACTCAAAGAAAGAGAAAACGACAATGTGAAAATATGAATATGAGGCAGAGAATGTGAATATTTTGGTGTTAAATATGTCTCAATATTATTTGTGTGAACAGATATACAATCCGTGTATAAATTTTAAATCTGTATGAGCAGATTGACAATGCGTATGTAAATTTGTGATCTGTGAACACAAAAAAATACACATTCAAATCCCACAAATAACAGAGATTTACAAATACATTAAAAATATTTGTGGATCTCAATTTTGCATGTACAAATTTAAATTCTACGTGTACGGATTGGCTTTTACACACAAACAGACAATGTTTTGAGAAACTTTCTGCCAGTTGGAGGGAAATCAACTCGTATCTCTCGAAATTTCCTTCCTTCCAGTTTAGGACCACGTAGTCTTTCTATGAACCTTTTTTAAATGTAGGCTTTATAATCAACAATAAGTAACGTACATTCATTATTTTGGAATGTTAAAATGTGATTATATAACTACATTTTGACTGGGATCTTTACTATAAAAGCTGCCTGCAGATGGAGATGTATGTTTCAAATTAATTTGGGCAAATCCAGCATCTTGTCCCATTCGCTTGGTTCTTACAGTTCGGTTACATGTAGCCTATGCTTAAATGTCATGTGTGAGAGTTTTACAGATAATCGTTATCCCTTGTTATGTATATTTATTGTCCTCCACCTAATGGAATCTGAATGCCGCTAATCACCTCTCACTGAATGAATGACGTCAATGGATGAATGGGTGATAACCCCAGATAAAAGATCAGACCATTGGTTGAATTTGAATGAACTTACAAAAGAAAAACAAACAATTTCCTTTGCCATTCAACAAATTATTTATCATTGAAATAAAATACAGATGATATCCTCAACAACTCTACAAAAGTATCCCACGTTACTGTTTTTCATTAAGAGAGAAACAAAATATCAAACATCCAATCATCTGTCTATGAATGCTTGTTTATTATTTCACACAACATTCAGTTTCTCATGTAATTCATCAAATGTGTTTCACTAAATAATTATTCAAGAAAAAAAATACAAATTAAGTCCTTGACTATTCAACAAATTAGTTGTTATTGAAACATAATAGAAACCATATCCTCAACAATTCATCAAACGTATTAGGCTACATGTTACTCTTTTTCATTAGGAGAGAAACAAAATGTCAAAAATCCTATAGTCTCTCTGTGAATTTTCGTTTTAATATTTTACCAAATATTCAGCTTTGTATGTAATTCATCAAATGTATTACGCTGAATAATTATTAATGAAATGTATGCAGTGCAACTGTTTTGTTTGCCGCACTTGCTCGCATAAAGCTGTGTGCATAATGTAGGCCAGAAGTATAAGGATAAAGGATAACAACAACATTCAAATGGATTAATCTGTGGTTAATTTGTGTGATCTTTTTATTTTGAAAATTCTATAGCCTGAGTTGAAATAATCATTCATTTGTAGGCTACTCGAATGATAAGACCTTCAGTACCAACACATTATTGTATTCTTTAAATTCAATAAACATTTAATACAAACAAATTATGTAATTTATTTTTTTTAGAAGAATATATTTTACCACATAGTTTGATATTGACACAGTAGATGAACTGATGCAGTGGCTGGCTGGTGATTCTGCGGAGGAGAATGTAGATGCTAATAGGGATGATTCGTGACAAACGGCGTTGGCTCTGGTGGATACTGCGGGTCTGAAAGGCCTGGCGGTTGATACGTTACAGATCTGCAAACACAACAAGTGCATTTTAATCTCTATTTCATTGGGTGGAGGGCAATAAATAGCCGACATTTAAAAATGGGGTAACCTCCGACTGGGGTAAAGTTTGTCTCAAAACTATTTGTGTGTAAAAGCCAATCCATATGCGTAGAATATAACATGCAGGTTTGAGATCCAAAAATGTTTTTCATGCATTTGTGTGTAAAATGCAATCTGTACGCGAGGCATATAATTTGAATTTGTACGTACAGAATAGAGATCCACAAATGATTTCCTGTATTTGTAAATCCTTGTTATTTGTGGGATATTAATGTGTATTTTTTGTGTTCACAGATCTCAAATTTAAGTACGGATTGTCAATCTGCTCATACAGATTTGAAATTTATGCACGGATTATATGTGTTCACACGGATTGTCACTCTTCATACAGATTACACATTTACGCACGGATTGCGTATCTGTTCACACAAATAATATTAAGACATATCTAACGCCATACTAGTCAACCTTTCTTCTTTCCACATATTTGCTAGATTTACATCCAAATCAAGCTGCAATAACTACTTCACTAAGATTTAGCTGGTATAATGAAACCACAAAAGTTGCAGATTGAAAGGACATAAATAGACATACAGTATCTCACAAAAATGAGTACACCCCCCACATTTTTGCAAATATTTGATTATATCTTTTCATGTGACAACACTGAAGAAATGACACTTCGCTACAATGGAAAGTAGTGAGTGTACAGCTTGTATAACAGTGTAAATTTGCCGTCCTCTCAAAATGACTCATCACACGGCCATTAATGTCTAAACCGCTGGCAACAAAAGTGAGTACACCCCTAATTGAAAATGTCCAAATTGGGCCCAATTAGCCATTTTCCCTCCCCGGTGTCATGTGACTCGTTAGTGTTATTTTGTCACCATGCTTCTCGGGCTACAGTAGCCCTGAAATGTCAGTGCTATCCCTGCCCCAGAGCAGGGCCAGCTAGCCCTAGGCTAAGGGTCGTGTTGGCCCACTTCAAAATATGCAAGTGTGAACACTAGCTTAGCCCTGGGCTAAAATCTTCCTTAGCTCCGGCCTTAAGATGCTCTTAGTTCTAGGCAAAGGTGCAGGGTACATTTCATTATCGATAGATTTGAGTAAGCCTCTCTGCCAACCTTTACTAAGTTGGCTACCAGTGGGCGAGAATAGCCAACTAAACATAGTTGTTCCACTGTTCCACATACAGGAAATTGACATCTTCAGCTACATCCTGCCTCTACACACAAACAAGCATGCACACATGAATACCAACGTACCCACTCACACCCACCCACACACACAAACGCTGCTGCTTAGCAGGTTAATGTGTCAAACGTCAGTCAGCTAGCTACCCCCTCTCTGCCAGCCCATTATAGGTGACAAACATGAATTCATGAGACAAATAGAAACGCATCGACAGAAGTCAGTCGTCACAAATGAATTACATCCAGTTTTTGTTCTTACATTATTATGACTATGAATATTGACACATAGACTATGACTGACACATAGTTTTGCGCCCCCTCTAGCTCACTTGGTAATAAAATGGTGTTTGTTTGATTCCCACAAACTAGAGTAAAAAATACGAGAACCTATGCACACACCACTGTAAGTCTCTCAGGATAACAGTGTCTGCTTGTCCATCCATCAGTGGCGGCTTGCTCATTAGCATTTTGAGATTGTAAAAATTATAACAATTTTAATTTTTTATACAAATATATATTTCTCATAATTCTGATGATAATGTGGTGAATATGTTTATATTTGTTGTGGTGAATATGTGGTGAATATGTTTACTGTGGTGAATATGTTTATATCTGTTTCGAAATGTATTGTAAAAACAAGCTTTTCAATTACCTATTCTATCATATACCTCAGGGCGTTGGAACAGTGCTGGAATTGCATATTATTTGCCTGTCTATGGGAGCTGGTTGCTGAGATTTCATTACATTACTTTTACAGCACAGTGTCAAGGGACCACTCAAAATGAAAGACTTCCTTTCTATGTATTAATGAAGGTAGTTCTCTATATCAGGTATTGCCTAGATGGCACCAAAGAGCAAGTAATACAAATATATGTACTGTAGATGTGAAGGACAGGATCGTATGCGCCAAGTAGACCCGATTCCAACAATACTACTTAAGGAGCTAATTCCTGTGCTAGGTCAGCCAATGTTGAACATAATTAATTGCTCGCTATCCTCCGGATGTGTACCCAACCACACAAAAAATAGCGGAAATTAAGCCTCTTCTGAAAAAATCTAATCTGGATCCAGGTATATTAAACAACTGTAGGCTAATATCGAACATCCCATTCCTCTCAAAAATCTTAGAAAAATGTGTTTCCCAACAACTGAATGCCTTCCTGAAGACAAATAACTTTTATGAAATGCTCCAGTCCGGTTTCAGTCCCCATCATAGCAATGAGACTGCACTTGTGAATGTATCAAATGACCTTCTAATGGCCTCAGACAAAGGTTTTTCGTCCGTTCTGTTGCTTCTTGGTCTTAGTGCTGCCTTTGGCTATTGATCACTGCCTTCTTTTAGAGAGACTGGAAACCCATATTGGGCTACGTGGACACGTTCTAGCCTGGTTTTAAATCTTATATATCTGAAAGATATCAGTTCGTATGTGTGGATGGCATGTCCTCTGACAAATCATTGGTATGTTTTGGTGTTCCTCAAGGCTCTGTTTTGGGCCCATTTTTGTTCTCACTATATATGCTGCTTTGGGGTGATGTCATTCGGAATCACATGCTTGTTTTAGGACCCAAGAAACAAAGAGTTTTCTTGGCAGATCTCACAGTGAACCTCGACAGTTGTATGATCGAATCCCAAAAAACTTTAAGAAACCTCTGTGTTACCCTTGGCCCTGACCTCTTCTTTGATGAACATATAAAATATATCTCGAGTTACTTTTTTCCCATCTTTGGAACATTGCATGAATCAGAAGCTTTTTATCAAAAACTGACGCAGAAAAACTAATCCATGCTTTTGTTACTTCTAGATTAGATTACTGCAATGCTCTTCTTTCCGGTTACACTAATAAATCAATAAATAAACTTCAATTAGTGCTGAACCCGGCTGCTAGAATCCTAACTAGAAATAAACAATTGTGACACATTACTCCAGTATTAGACTCACTACACTGGCTGACTGTTAAGGCTAGGGCTGCTTTTAAGGTTTTATTCTTAACTTATAAAGCAATGCATGGACTTGCTCCTACTTACGTAACTGAAATGATCCAGCCATACATACCTACACGTAACCTTAGATTGCACGATGCAGGCCTTTTAATTGTACCTAGAATTTCTAAACAAAAAGGCAGAGGTTTCTTTCATAGAGCTCCACTATTGTGGAATGATCTGCCAATTAACCAAAAGTGTCAGCTCCTTTGATCTGTTGCAGCATTAATTTAAATTTTGTAGCCCTTTATGAAACTTGGCAGAACATCTTGAAACTTGCAGCAGTTTTTTAAAAATTTGCAGCAAATCTTGAAACTTGGCAACAATTTTTAAAACATTAAATTGTTATACTTTGCAGCAGTTTTTAAAACTTTTCAAACAGCATTTTAGGAAAGTTTGCAGACTTTGTTTCAAAGCTGGTTTGTCCCTTAGGGCCAACATCATATGGACAACACAGACAAAACAAGACGAAAATTCCATAATGGAACACTGCAATTGTCATCCAAGCAGCAACAGTGCCTGCAACACCTATGCTCTGTTTCAGGCGACCAACTCCATTCCTTCTGGAAGGCTTGCTGAGGGCCTGCTAGCGGAGGTTTTCACATCTGTATTCAACTTCTCCCTGTCTCTATCTGCAGTCCCTTCCTGCTTCAAACAGACCACCATCGTCCCTGTACCGAAGAAACCTTCCATCACCTGCCTGAAAGGCTACCGCCCTGTAGCACTGACCACCATCATCATGTGCTTCGAGCAGGTGGTCTGAACCCACATCTTCTCCACACTTCCTGACACTTTGGACCCCTTTCAATTTGCATACCGCCCCGATAGATCTAGAAACGATGCCATCGCCCTGTTGAAACACCACCCTCTCCAACCTTGAAAAAGACAACAATAGGTGAGGATGCTGTTCGTGGACTACAGCTCAGCATTCAACACTATTGTGCCTAATAAGCTTGTTCCTAATCTCAGGACCCTGAAACTTAACTCCTCCCTTTGCAGTTGGATCCTGGAATTCCTGACAAGCAGAGCGCGTGTGGTGAGAATGGGCAACCTCACCTCACTTGGTCCAGGCAAGCAGACTCAGCAGTAAAAACGCCCCCAAAACAATTATACTTCCTGAGGAGACTCCAGAAGTTTGGCATGTCTGTAAAAACTCTCACCAACTTTTGCAGGTGCACCGTTGAGAGCATCCTCTCAGGCTGCATTACTGCCTGGTACAGCAGCTGCTCCATTGCTGACCGCAAGGCTCTCCAGAAGGTGGTGAAGTCAGCGTAGCACATCAACAGTTGCCATCTCCCCTCCATGCAAGGCATCTACCATACAAGATGCCTTAGGAAAGCACGGAACATCATAAAAGACTACAGCCACCCTGGCTATGGTCTGTTCACACTGCTGCCATCTGGTAGACGTTACCAGAACACCAGGACACACACTTCAGACTAACACTTCCAAAGGCAATAAGGTTTATCAACCAGCAACACTGACCTATAATCATATTGATCACATGATCACTTCAAATGCTCTGATAACTTTCTATGCACATTCAATGTACATTAGCATATTTTAATGTACCATTCATAGGCACTATTATACTTATATTTATAATATTAAATATTTATTTCATATTGTCCTTATACCCCTTTTCTGCACACTTTGGAATTGCTGATAGTTTACATTGTCATGCATATCTTTTCTATTTCTATGCTTTTTTGCTTTATATTTTACTTATTACTTACTGCGTAGATGTCACATGCCATGTCCTAAGAATTTCACTGCTCAGAACGACACTATTTTGACTTTCACTTTGCCTGACAAAAGTCATCAGCCATGACATTACGGTGAAATACCACAAACCACTAAGGTGCCTTATTTCTATTATTAACAAGGTACCAATCTAATTAGAAAAGAAAAAACTATATTACACCTGTTGGTATATGGACGAAAATGACCACAATACAGCACACAATCCATCCAACTAGTTATTAGTTATTTTAGTAAGTCTTTGTTCAACTCCCAGTGCCTACATACTCAGGGCATACATAATGGTCACATGGCTGATTCAGTCTGTTTGTTGATTTAATCACATTGTAACTCATCTTAAAAGGATTTGACTGTTAAATACAAACCTACAGGAATTTATTTAAAAGTAAGTTAAATTAGAGTTTGACAGCTTTTTAATGTCATGCATCAGAAGTAATACAAAGGCCCTCAAAAGAATTAGTTGTCCCGATGCACTCATCTATTTATAACTCTAACAGTGTCATGAGCATATCATAAGTAAGGAGAGCTGAAAGTCCTCACATCCAGCCCTGTAGTATTTCACCATCAGTATGATGGACACCAATAGAAATGGAGACACCACCAGTAGACCACACAGCAGTCTGGACAGAAAGATGGAGACAGGAGTCCTTGAGGGACTGTTAATATACAGGTTTTAACATCAACATACACAGACAGTGTTACTAGAATCTGTACAGTATCTGTAACAGTATCAGTAACTATTTACACTCACCATTAACCTGTATGTGGACTGGTTCACTGTACTGGGTGTAGTAGACAGGGTCTCCTCTCCCAGCTCTACACCTGTACTGTCCTCCATCAGAGACACTGACCTGGCTGAGTGTGTAGGAGGATAAAATTTTAAATGCTACTTTGCCTGTTGAGGAGTCGTGTACCTGTGGCTCGGCTATTGACACTGAGTTGCTGTCTGTCATATCTATCACGCTACGGAGTACCATGCTTATGAATACCCTGCCTCAGACTAAGTCCCAGTCAGATTTCCTAACTCAGGACAATCGTGTAGCTATAGGTATTCAAAATAAACAGCGTCGATCTGATATGAAATACAAACCTGTGGCTGTTATTCCTGATGCTCCTGATCACATCAAATTGTCCCCGTCTAATTCACCATGCCATATCTGCCAACAACTTGGCCACTGGGCAAGTAAATGTCCCCAAAGGAAGCTACGGTATAGAAGAAAACGTAATTACCAGTTTGATCTCACACAGATCCAGAAATAATTGGGTGTATTAACAAAGGCTTTGAGCTGCTATAACATTTGATAAAAGGGGCCATTGGCCTTAGGTAGATGCAGGCGCAGCAGTTTCTATTAATGGCCATAATCTGCCGCATGCTTCCAAACTGCCACCCTTTCCAACATATCTGGTTAGCCCCTGTTAACCCTCGCTGTTCCTAGTCTTAGCATTTTTGTTACGGCTTTGAACTGGTTGTCCGATTAATTTCTGCCTTTCCCGGTCTCTATATCTCCAATTTAGTTGGCCTGTCTATGATATACATTTCTGTAGCCTACTATTCCCTCATTATTATGAGGTGATGCTCTTATGAAATTGTGGAAACACAACCGTTGTTATATCCCTGAGTTTCCTGATTTTGCCAAACCCACTCCATGATGCCCTAAAGGGGGGGTTCTCCATGATGCACTAAAGGGGGGTTGTCTGGCTCCGTCCCAGTTGAATGGTCTCCAGTGATGGAGGAATCCTTTACTCTCCTGAAAACCACCTTAGCCTGGTTCCCAGCCCTCAAGCATTTTGATAATCACCTTTGCCTGGTTCCCAGCCCTCAAGCATCTTGAAAACCACCTTAGCCCGGTTCCCAGCCCTCAAGCATCTTGAAAACCAGCCTGGTTCCCAGCCCTCAAGCATCTTGAAAACCACCTTAGCCTGGTTCCCAGCCATCAAGCATCTTGAAAACCACCTTAGCCTGGTTCCCAGCACTCAAGCATCTTGAAAACCACCTTAGCCTGGTTCCCAGCTCTCAAGCATCTTGAAAATACTTTCATAGCTAGACCCAAGTTAGCTTTCATAGTTTCAAGCAAACGGAATTGTGGGACTTTTGAGTATTCTTCCTGTGTCCCTTCCTGCGTCATGGACCCACCAACCCAACACCACTCTGCCTTTGGGCCATGGACTATGTGACCGATTGTAAAAAGTCTGACCTAACGGGATACAATATCCACCTCCATACCCCGCATGGATGTCTACCTCTCCTCACCTCCCCGGCTATTAAGACTGTTCCTACCTGGAGATGTGCTGGATGGGACACTGTTCTTGCTGCCCTGTTCGTGTCCGGACTTCCCCCAAGGTTGAACCCTGCAGCTTCATGCCTGACACGGAAGCCCTGTTGGAGGATGACGACCGCTGTATGGTCCGGCGGTCGTACGGGGGGTGTGCGGTTCCGAGGGTTCTCTTCGGCTGGCGGGGTCCAGTAACTGAGCTCAATGCCTAATGTGCTATGTGGTTATAAATTATGGCCTAGTTTGTAAAAATCTGGGATATTTTACAACTGGTCGCATACCCTTTAGCCAAAGAGACATAGTCTTCAGATTGATGAATACATATTCAATAGTTGAGTACTTCCTACAGGTCACACGGAGAAATAGGGAGATGTGGAAATGCTTGGGTGCAGTACAGCGGGGTGATAGGTGTGGCCTCTAAATTATTTGGTTATGAGTCTGTCCACGCATCACACTGAGTTATTGAATGTGTATCATATGACCGGGCAATCTAATACGCAATACGTTCTATCTCAGACTTGATATTGGCCAGATGTGTAATTCAGTAGTATTTCCGTATGTTGGATTATTGAGAATAGAGAGCATTGCTGTTTGTAGTCTTGTGGTATGTGGAAGGAGGAAGACAGATGAAGGTTGATTGTTGAGAGTTAGTTTCAGTGTTACTTTTGGTGATGTTGTCCAGTGTTG
>JACXGI010018640.1:0-13018 GCA_016801175.1 Esox masquinongy | reverse complement strand
GGGGGGGGGGGGGGGGGGGGGGGGGGGGGGGGGGGTGTTGGGCACCTGTGTTGTGTTGGTGGTGACTTTGTGGCTGTCTCCTGGCTGTCTAGAGCCGTTGCTGCGTATCACTGCTCACTCCATCGCTGTCTTTCTCTCCCCTTACATCTCTGGAGTTCTCCCTCCCTCTCAATCTCGCTCTCTTTCTCCACTCTCTTCCCCTACATACCCTTCTCCGTTTCTCTCTCCAGCCATCTCTATCTCGCTCCCTTTTTCTCACTCCCCCCTCTCCCTTTCCCTCCCTCCCTTTCACTACCCTGTCCATCTCCCTGTCTGTGTGTAGTGGGTCTCTGGGCCGTCGTTCTAGATGAGTACTACAGCACCGCGGGGACAGCTAATGCAGCCATACCCTCCCCCCGCCCTTGGAGCTCCGGTTCAGCCCAGCTTTGTCAGCACATTCTCCCTGACAGAGAGCCCTCCTGGGAACCGGAACCGCACCCACCCACACACATGCACGCACGCACACACCACACACGCACACACACACAGTTCTCCCGGCCAACCGACCAGAGTTCACCTGGTTAGATAACAGCAGTCATGTACGTATACGGTTCTGCGAAGGCACAGTCTCATCGTGTCACTCGCAAATGTAGTCACACACACACACACACACGCACACACAGCCAAACACACAAACGCAGACACACGCTGCACTTTCTCGCTTACACCGAAAGTAAAGGTGAAATTCACGCCGACATACGTGCACTTATCACACATGTACACTTGGCAACCGCACACGCACACACACACTCAGTTTACCTAGAAGCAGCCACACGTTGTCATGTCATATCTGGCCTGAGGGGTTTGGTTGGTTAGTCACACACTCACACAGCAGCATCCGTCTCCAGTACCTGTCTACAGAACGTATAGTGGCTACCATCCATCTCCTTATAAGTCTGCCCTTGTTGTGACCCCTTCCCCATTTCCTACTATGTACAGTACCTTAGTGTGCACGTGTGTGTTTTAGAGTATGTGTGTGTGTGTGTGTGTGTGTGTGTCTACTGGAACCAGCTTCCTTTGTCCTATGTGTTTTAAAAGGTTTGCACTCATCCTGCTGGACCCCAGAGGTACATTTAAAACCAAGACACACCGTGCCCTTTAAAGTGCAGCTTATGCCCACATAAATTCAGCTGTCACGCTCAAACTGTCTATAGGAACTAAGGATGGCATATACTGTATATAATGTATACACTTGACATGAACTCAAGGCCAAGATTTTATGTGGGCCCCATTCACTCAGACGGGGCTCAGCATGATGCGCACCCTGGATATTTGCAAACATGGTTTTGGGTGATTGGCCAGCTAGATATTTTCAGACGACATCCAGCGTGCTGAGACCCGTAGATGTTGTGAGGCAGGGCCCTGCAAGCTGTTTTACACCAGTCACGTCTACAGCGATGTGCACTGCACAGGGGCCCTTGATGACGCGCGGCAGATACGCCACTGGCGAGAGCACTGCAGTGGCCAGTCCAGTTTGGACGTCTGTTCAAGTCCCCGTGGTGTCTAATAACCTGGCGGTAGCGGGGACTGCTAATACAGCTAACAGGCTGTCTGGCCACTAAGGCACCAGGGCGGTGGACCTGGACTGGCTGTATGTGGTACCTCAGTGGTTCATGGGCACCGAGGAAAATTGTTTGGACTCTCAGGCGGCAGAATTTGACGGCAGTGACAAAATATGTGCATACGTTTCTTCACTAGAATTTCTTCTTGACAAGTTGCGTCTGTGTTCATTCGTTTCCCAGCAACTTTAATATTTTCCACTGTCACGCGAACATTAGCGCTATCATCAAGCGCCATACCTACACTGTAGTGTTGCTAACGTGTCTAAGGAAAATACTTTTCAAGTCAACCTGCCGTGTCATGGCTGAAGTTAGCCTAAATATAATGATAAAACTACCAAATTAGCTGGCTGGCTGAATATTTTGTATTGGCCAGAATTTAATGATGCAGTATTGTAAACACACAGAATCTGTGCTGAAGACCATGGCCAGCATAACCTTTTGAAATTAATGGATCATGTTGATCTTAGAGACTCAGAAACAGTATTATGTATACCAGATAAATAGGAATATGTAGTAAATGTTGCAACTGTAAGCTAACATTAGTTTTGTGGTCCAACCAAAATTTTTTATTTTATATTTAAAGCATTTCTGCAGTCCCCGCAACTTAATTATAGGCATTTTGATTAAAAAGTGGATGGAGGTAACAATACCTGAATTTAAAGGGAAAATCCCCCGCCGGAAACTTTTTAAATTTATTTTCTGTCTCTCTACATACGTATGTAGAGAGACAGAATATTAATGAGAGGTTTTGTAGCAGTTGTTGTGTTTCTCAGTCTCTCTATCACACTAGTGGCTGGTTGATATGGTTGTCTTTGTTCAACAGAGCCACTGGATGACATTGAAGGTTAGCCAGGTTGACTCATTTTATCTGGCTTCATGGCTCTGGACAGGAGCCCTGTTCCCACCTTGAAGGCTTTTCAAACGGGGGTGGTTCTAGTTCTTCTGCTCCTTGGGATTTTGATGGTTAGACTTCTTGAGATTGCGAAAACAACTACTGCAAGGGCTGGAGATCGCTATGAATTCTGGATATTGTGGTTTGCTCAAAAACAGGAAGTGTAGATGTTTCCACTCTAGTGGAATGCAGAAGCACTCGTATTTGCAAATTCAAATTGTTTTGGGACGTATGATATGTTAATACCATATTAACAGACAGACAGTATGTGAGTAAATGGAGCAGAAGCAGAACGCTCGGGCCACCTAATCCATGGACGTTTTAGTCCCCTCCCCTGTGAGGTCACCAATGAATTGGATTCTTTAGTGACATTGAGAGGTCTCTATTGACAAGCATCCGGATAATGTGTACCAACTGTGTTGAGCTTCTTTCAGTGGGCACGTCTTCACAACTTTGGAAAACTGAAATGACCGGCGTAACCCAGTAGCGTGATTTATCACTTAGCAACTGCTAAGAAAGTGGTGTTCTCTGAGCGTTCAGCCTCATTGGCCAAACTGTCTGCAGGACTCTGGGCTATCTGCTATAAACATCCCAGGGGCATAACATAACCCCCCCATAACACAGTTCAGAGCTGTAAAGTAGTTCCCTCCTGAGAGCTGGATGGTGGATGGATATGGAGGCATCGGTGGGAAGGACAACAGCTAATCTGTGAAAGTGGCCCACTGGTGCATTAATACATCGGGACAGGCCACGGAACAGCTCTTTAATGGCAGACACTTCAATCTGCCAACTGGGCAGCCTCTGTGTCAGGGGCCTTCTGCCTGCATGTATACAGTCTACAGCCTGTGTGTTGTGTGTTGTGTGTGTGTGTGTGTGTGTGTGTGTGTGTGTACTCGTTTTACAATGCCACATGGATGACCTCCTTGGGACATTATGTCGGTCTCCATGAGGAAAAGTGATTTTGAGGTTTAGGCTAAGGGGTATAGTTGAGGTTAGGGTTTAACGTTAGGGTTAGGGAAAATATAATTTTGAATGGGAGTAATGTTTTCCGTATTCACAAGGATAGTAAAATGTGTGTGTGTGTGTGCGTGTGTGTGATCAGAATAAACGATTGATCAGAATAAATCTGCTGCTAAATTAGATTTCATTGGAGTACTAAAGTAATGTTTTCAAAGAAATTCGGAGGTCTTCGGAGGATAAATTATTAGTTGTTGTTGGAACAAATAATTAGGTCTTAACCGATGTTATTAAGTTATGTAAACAACGGAGAAACTTTTTTTTTATTTATCTGGAGGCTTGACATTACAAATACTGGGAAGATTTATACAGTTGTCAAATAGATGGACACTTATAAATGCAGAACGTGAGAACACTATATACCTGTTACTGATGGCACAGAAGTATCTCAGTTTAAATTTAAATGAATTAGAGGAGCAATTATGATTAAGTACCTTGCTTAAGGGCATATTGACTGGTATTTTTGTTAACCGTGTCAGCATGGGAATTTGAACCCGAAACCTGTTGGTTACTAGCCCAATGCTGTTGACCACTTGGCCATCTGAGAGCTTTAAACCCTGTAATTACTGACATGGGCATAGACATTCAGCATGCACACACAGAGAGACACACACACACACACACACAGAGAGACGCACACACACAGGGAAAGACACAAACGCAGAGAGAGAACACGCGCAGAGAGCAACACACAGAGACACACACACAGGGAAGGAAGCACATGCAGGGAGAGACACACACACAGAGACACACACACACAGACACACACACACAGAAAGACACGCAAAGAGACACACACACACACACACAGAGGAAGACACACACACACAGACGCACACACACAGGGAAAGACGCAAACGCAGAGAGAGAACACACGCAGAGAGAAACACACAGAGACACACACACAGGGAAGGAAGCACACGCAGGGAGAGACACACACACACACAGAGACACACACACACACACACACAGAAAGACACGCAAAGAGACACACACACACACTCACAGAGAAAGACACACACAAAGAGAGACGCACACACACACAAAGACACACACAGACACACACACACACACACGAACACGGAGAGACGCATACACAGAGACGCACGCACAGAGAGACACACACACACACACACACACACACATTGGAGACAAACTCCGACACAGAGAACAAGGCATGCGTGTACACACACACACACACACACAAACACACACTGTGTCCTCCATCCTAGCTGTGGCTGTCTTTACTTTGAGGTGGTCATTTCTGCCTCAGTCGGCCATGACGGGTGTGTCTGTGTGTGATGGATGTGTGGACGCTTCAGGTGGGGCTCAAGGCCACCAGGTTTACATGCCAAACGGTTCTCCGTCCCCCACATAGTGCCTGACCTGGGTCCTGGTTTAAAGTGCACTACAAAGGGAATAGGTTGCTATTTGGGAGCCGGCCCAGGGCTAACGGGGGGGAGGGTTATGGCAACTGAATCAATCAGCAACATCAATTTCCGGTGAGATACTGAGAAACCTTGAGTAAGAGAGTAAGGTCTGTGTGTTGGCCGCTTGGAGGTCACAACAGGGCTTGTCGGGTTTTTTGATGGCCTTTTTCAACGAGCGCTTGTAGCCTCTGGTATTAAGTCTATTTTCCAATTTCCTGTGTGTGTGTGTGTCTGTGTCTGTGTGTGCGCGCGCGCACAGGTGACTCCCAGGGCACGTGTGGGGACCCAGGCACCCCGTCCCAGGGCAGCAGGGAGGAAAGCGACTTCCGAATCCGCAGTAAAGTGAAGTTCAGCTGCTCCGAGGGTTATGAGCTGATCGGCTCTGCTGAGAGGATGTGCTTCCCCAATGGCACCTGGTCTGGAACTCAGCCCTTCTGTAAACGTAAGCCCTCAAGCATCCACACACACACACACACACACACACACGACACAAACCAACACACACACACACACACACACCCCAAAATAAGGTGGTCCTTGGAGCCCGACACGTTGACTCTGTTAGCCCCAACCCGAGCCGCCAGCCTCTAGCCACCCCCAGCTGTGTGCCTTCAGCCCGGGGCTAATGGACTATATGGCTGTGTAGCGGCTCATGTCCCACAATGCCTCAGCGCCGCTCTGGAGGTCTGTCTGCTCTCGCTGCAGGGGCCCCTACAGCTAGCAGCACATTAGGCCCAGGGGGGAGGACCGGACTAGGCGCCACCTCGGGGGCTCACAGATACAGTGCCCCCCCCCCCCTTCTTTGCTGAGGGAAGCAAATAGTTAGTTGAGTCCTCGCTCCGCTCTGCTCCGTGTAGCTCGGCTAAAAGCACTGCCGTAAGTATGCAGAGTCCAGGTTAATTCCTCAAATAGTTATACTTTTTAAATAATTTTTTTTAATTCCTATGCTTTGTTAGAAAGAGGAAAGTGGGAGGATAGAGAACAGTACTCTCTGCTAAAAGAACAGTGGCCTGGTTATGAAAGCTTGCTGCTGTATTACAAGGAAACAGTCTAGAGAGCTGGACCCTCCCAGGACACTTCAGATTCCTCCTCCTTTAAATTCAATTTCATAAAATGAGAAGTCCAGGTTAGTCTTTCAATGTAGAGTTAATTCAATACCTCGTTTCGGTTAGATTTCATTCATAGCATTGCATCTGAACAAGTTACAGTCTTGCCTTGTACTTGATTGATAAATTTAGCCACTAATTAGTTAGGATCTCCCCTCATCTGATTGCATGCATCTTAATTGGGCGCCAATTGAAAGGAATAAACAAAAACCAGCCCCCCCCCCCACACACACACACACACACACACACACAGACAGACGCACACACACACCTCTGTTCTACCCCTCCTGCTTCTCAGCACGGAGCCACTACTAATGGTGTGGGTTACTGCTCTCCTCCCCTCTCCTCCTCCCCCTCTCCCTCTGATCTCCTTCTGTGGATACACACTACCCTACGTTGAGCAGGCATCATTTCTGAAAGGTTGAAGCTGGTGACAGGAAACTTGGCACAGGCTGTAATTGAGGAGTGGTACGAAACCACCTCTCTCTCTCCCCATCCGGCGGCCAAGAGGGGTGACAGTCCGGATACCTGAGACAACTCAAAATGGCCCAGGTGTCAAAGAAAGACAAAAGAGTTTGCGTCTCTCTCTCTCTCGCTCGCATTCTATCTGGAGAGAGGAGAGTACTCTTTCGCCAGGCTCCTCTGAAACACCATATTCATCTCATCTCCAACGAGACAGGATAGCGTTAGTGTCGTCTCGAAACAGTGGCTTCGTGTCCTCCGTTTTCCCTCTGAGCCACTGCAGTTAAGCTTTGCAGTTAAATAGATTTACAGATTGTTAACTTCTCTTTCCCCCGAGGGCTCTGGCAGCCTAGCGCCAACACAAAGCTGACACCCTACCTCTTTCCCTCTCTGTTTCGCTCTCTCACTCCTCTTTCTTCATCTCAGTCTCGCTTCTCCTTTTCTCTCCCTTGCTCCACCTCTCTCGCTCTCTCTTTCAGCCCATCACAGCGTTGATTTAAGGCATGTTCTATTTCAAACTCAACACTGAGTGTGTTACAACTCCGTCTGTGAAAGACTGACTTTTCACCTTTCACTCTGCCCAACCTATCCTTAACGGTCTTTCATAGCCTCCTTTCCTAGCTCCCGAAAGTCCTCCCTGGACAAATTCCATGACCGAAAGTTCCTCACTGCAACACAATCTCTGCAACAATGGCTTCCTATAATTCCACTCTATCCTAGACGCAAATAGTGTTTACATTTTCAAGGAAATTACTTTTATTTTACTGGGTCAAACTGGTGTGATGGGGTCTGATGCAGGAGTAGTAAGTTTTGATTAGTTTATGGCAGGTAAACATATAGTACTTAGCTTTGACACACACCATTAGTCTGTATAAATTCAAGTGGAGTTGCAATTAAAACACCAAAAACAATTTATAGAAAGATTTTATTTTTCATTCATGAAATTAGTTCCATTCAACAAAGATCCAATTTAACCAATGTGTTTTGTAATAAATGTACAGTCCGTGACGGTGATTTGTAGCTGGGGATGGAACAACTTGTAGTTTTGATTGATCACATGTAATCATTAAATCAAACTGTTTTACACCTCCCTCTCTCCCTCTCCAGCTGTGCAGTGTGGAAACCCGGGCACCCCCAGTAACGGTCGTGTGTACAGGCTGGACGGAACCACATACTCCCATTCGGTCACCTACTCCTGCATGGATGGCTACCTGCTCATCGGCTCCACCACACGCCAGTGTCTGGCCAACGCCACCTGGTCTGGTACTGCCCCCAACTGCACAAGTAAGTCCCTATAATGTCAGTGTCTTCACCGGGAAATCCCTATATACCAACCTCACTGTCCCCAACTGCACCTGTAAGTCTGTCCCCAACTGTACCAGTAGGTCCCGATAAACCGTCCTTACTGTCCCCATCTGTACCAGTATGTTCCTATAAACCATTCTCACTGGCCCATCTTCACCAGCTTGTTCCTATGAACCATCATCTCTCCCCATCTGCACCAGTAGGTCCCTATAAAGCAACCTCACTGTCCCCTCTGTACCAGTAGGTCCCCATAAACCAACCTTACTGTCCCCTCTGCACCTGTAGGTCCCTATAAACCAACCTCACTGTCCCCTCTGCACCAGTAGGTCCCTATAAACCAACCTCACTGTCCCCTCTGTACCAGTAGGTCCCTATAAACCAACCTCACTGTCCCCTCTCTACCAGTAGGTCCCTATAAACCAACCTCACTGTCCCCACTGCACCAGTAAGTAAGACAAGGCAATACACAAAACACCATAAGAATGTTGGGGTTTCGTTAAGCTAGCTTAAGTAAATTGCATCAACATATTGTCAGTGGAACTGTAATGTGGCGGGTAATATGGACATCCAGTGTTAAAGTACTTGGTAAGCTTGTTGGGTTTACCGTGGTGCTCCAGGGCACGTGTTGTTTTCTGGCCCAATAGAATGTTTAAAAAGCAAATACTGCTTGTCCAACGCCACTTCGGCATGTAAAATGAATATTCATGTTACGTTAATGGACAGAATCATTCATCCTCCTGGGTTCTAAAATGCAATCATATCACGCACTGTGTAAAATATATTTACATTTTTAATACAGACTATCATAGCAAAAAAACTTTTTCAAATAGATTGTAGGCGTACAGAATTGTTTCGCTCGGTTGCCAAGTGTTGGTTACTGCAAAAAGCTTTTTCACTGCCAGATCACAACTCGCTGTAGGTGTTTTTGGTTAATAAACATTGCCATGGTGGTAGGTGGAAACATTTAAATAAAACCCAGTGCTGAAACAAAACATAGGCTGAAAAGAGTATCTCACAGGAGAAGAGAAGGCGTCTTCCCAGAGAAATCTGATATTACACTCTCGGATTAGCCACTTCAAGGCAAAATATCTCATATTTTCACTAAAACTATGACCATTTAGCATAAACTATTTTACAACACCATTGGCCATTATCCTTCAGAGTGAAAAAAAAAATTCTGTGTAACCATTCTGATTATGAACAGGGCTGTTTTCAACCCTACTGATAAGAATGATTTTAATGAACATACAGTTGACATCACTTAGCAAAATGTACAGAGATGTACTGTATTTCTATGTTGGATTAGGATCTCTCTCTTTCTTATTTCTCTCTAATATAATTTAATTATATCAGTAAAAAGTCAGATGACTAAAGGAGGAGGTGAATGAAGGCTAGTGTTGTCTTACTTTTATTTTGATGTAACAGGACTAAGACAGCTAGGGGAGAGGATGTGAGGCTAAAGAAAATCCAAACTGACCCTTATTCCCTATATTAAATAATATATTAAAAATAGTGCCATACTTTTGACCTAAAAAAGAACACAATGCCAGTTTCAACACAGCCAGAACCGTAATTGGTGCAATTACATTCCTTGTGGCACTCTGCTCGTCTGAGCTGGTTCTAACTTGGGAGTTGACATTCAGCTGTTGGACTGATTGTGAAGGTGGGGTTGGGGGGGGTCGGAGAGGAGAGGGTCCTTAACGTCCAGTAGCCTGTGGGGTTAGAGAACAGGTCATTCACACGCACAGTGTCTGGGAGGAGTTGAGAGAGGTCAGAGGTCAGTGACCTTGCTCAGGATGATAAGCTAATCCATCTCTCTGTGCTCGCTGTTACCTGGTGTGTATTACCAGACTACCTCCCTCCTCGGCTCCTTCCTCTCCATCAGACCCTCCTCAGACAAGGAGATAGCACCAGGGAGTCGACAGGATTTAAATCCAGGCCCGAGGCCAGAGAGGGGGAAACAAAGTGAGACAGAGAGGGAAAGAAAAAGAGAGATCTCTCTTTAAATCTTTATTTTCAACTGTCAAATGTACATTTTCCCCCACTATTTGTGCATCGTTTCACTATACATAGCTAGTATAACATTTGAAATACTTTCATCTTTTAGAACCTTTGTGCGTTTAATCTTCACTTATGCATTTCCTATCTTGTTTTTTACTTGCTTTGGCAATGTAAAGAAATACTTCCCACCCAATGAATTCAAATTTAAAATGAGAAAGAGAGACAGAGAGACATACTCAGGTAATTCAGATTCATTCTCCCTACCTCTCCTTGTGTTTTCAGTTCAGTTAGATCGTATTTGCATATAAAACCATGTCTGTGACCTAGAGCCTGTCTCCTGTCCATATCCGTTTTAGTGCCTGCTGGCCCGTCTCCAGTGACCATGCTGAATTCGACGGTCAGATTGGGTTACCTACAGTGTTTTCATCTTTACGTTGCTGTCTTCCATAAAGACCTTGATTTACATCCCTAAAAAGCACCCTGTTCAGTTACAGGGGCTCCTCTCGATGGTAGTGCACCAAATAGGGAATAGTGTCATTTGGGACGCATGCCTTGCCTGCGGCTTCTTAAACTAGTACTGATGAATGCATTTCTACGTGTGTTTATTGAGCATGCTCAGAAGGGTGATGCATGGTTTTTCTGCGAGGGGTGGAGTCCCATTAGCATTTTGGCAGAGGTATTTTTCACACCACCTAGACATGTTTTCCGCCCTTTGATGATTGATTTAGAAGCATTGTTTCCCCACAGCGTTATTCCGCAAAAGACACAAAACGTGTGGAAAACCGGGATTCCCGGAGTTGAAAATGGCGGCACATAAATCAGTAGGGTGAAACTGTTTTTTTTCCCTGAAATGAAAATAAATATTTAATAAATAAATGAATAGTTAATGCGAAGTGCTGTCGGCGGTGTTGCTGTCAGGCGTGGCGGTCACAGAACCACCCACGTGTTTCTGTTACTTTTTCATCTGATTATCCCGGGTCGACCCGGTAAACAGGTGGTGTTCTGCTGTCTGCCTTCTTCCCCCCCACAACCCGTTATTCCTCATCCACAGAAGGGAGTGATACTTGTAAAAGATTTACAGAATTGATTATGGAAGTTAAACCCCGGAGACCCTGGTATGAGAACAGAGCTCCCTGCTCACGGCAATTGATTTTCCCCCTAGATAGTGAGATCTATCATTCTGAATAAAAGAGGCAATCTCTTCAGTGGAGATATCTCTGTTGCTTGCTGCATAAATGGGTAGGTTCAGATGATTTGTGGATTAGGTTTCCCCCCGACTGTTGTCACAGCCCAAATCACATCTTAAACCAGACTCATAATAGGGTCTAAATTGCACCTCAACCACCGCTATAGATATTGTATTACCACAGAAACAGCCTGAAAGGAACTTGTGCTTTGTCAGAGAGAGCAGTGTCTATGCTCAGGTGTGAGTGTGTTTGCTGCGAGAGAGTACACTCAGTGTCCCTGAGTCATTTATTTCCTTAATTTATTCCCTCATACCTCGCTTTGCTTCTTCCCTCCCACCTGTGCTCCCTTCTTCCCTGGTTTGCTCACTCTCTCCCTCCCTCTTCGTCGTTTCACAGTGATAAATTGTGGCGACCCTGGGGTTCCTGCCAACGGCATGAGGTATGGAGAGGACTTTTCCATCGGTCAGAACGTCACCTTCCTGTGCGCCCCAGGCTACACCATGGAAGCCGACAGCTCCCCGGTTCGCACCTGCACCTCCAACGGAACCTGGAGTGGCATCACGGCAACCTGCAGAGGTAAGGCCAGACAACAGACGTGTAGCATGATGTCCGTGTTACCATGGAGACTGCTATACAAGTAGCATGATGTATATGTCACCGTGGAGACTACTAAACATGTAGCATGATGTGTATGTCACCATGGAGACTACTAAACATGTACCATGATGTGTATGTCACCATGGAGACTACTAAACATGTAGCATGATGTGTATGTCACCATTGAGACTATATACATGTAGCATGTGAGACCATGTAGATATTTGTAAATATATTCTGTATTATTTTTGCTTTTTATTTTTGCTTTTATTTAACAGCTAAATTGACATTGGGGTCTCACCCTGTGTCCACACCCAGGGCCAGTAGTTCTGTCCGCTAGACCATTCTGGGTCATGGAATCTTAACCCGAGAACATCAGTACTTCAATTACACCCAGTCTTAGGGAGGAACTAATCAGTGTTGGCGTTGTCTAGAACAGAGATGTCCAGCGCTTGTGTTCCATGTTGAACCAGTACAAGGTGTCAGCGAGTGTTAGTAGAGCGTATTCACACTGCACCTCCTGTACTCCTGCCCAAACCTCCAACCCACCCACCCCACTGCAGCCCATAGCAACAGTAAACCGGTGTAATTGGGTTCTGTCAGCAGTCACAGTGAACACTGGTTCAAACACCAGATATGCTCGTACTCTGGTTTGTCGTTGTCTGAGCGACTGTTGACGTTGCTTCTGTCGTCACCGCTACGGCGCAGGACACGCGGCAGGCCTCGTTCCTTCGCTAAAAGCATTCTCCGTGTGGACGTGGTCATTCTCAATGGAGGATACTGTTGGATTCGGAACCTAAGGGACGTCCATTAAATGTGACGCGAGTGCACAGTGTCTCTGTCACTCAGTGAGTTAATGCTCGCACGTATGTCTGAGTATTCGCATGTGTTTTCACAAGTAATGCCGTGTAAGTATGTGAGAACAGCTGGCTCCTACGCCTGTGAGGAAGCAGGAGTGGTCACGGCGGCTGTGGTAGTGCTCACCCACTAATATGTCGTCGGAACTGCTAGATAAACCAATTATTCATTAGTTTAGTGGAGGCCAAGCTGCTCCACTCTCAACAGAGGGGCTACCAAGTATGTACGATATTAATTCAGAATATTAATACAACATTTGGGAATAAATGGCACTTTATTACCGGAGCACATAGATGACAATAAAAACAGCCAATCATAAAAGAGCTCCACTGAGCCGGGTAAATGTTCTTCTTTTAATAGTCTGCCGGTTAATTGGAAGCCAATCCCGAACGCAGAGCACTGTATGTATGGCACAGAATGCCACTGGGCTCAGGTCAAAGTAGTGGTCTAATTAGGGAATAGGGAACCATTTTGGAGACAACTGAAGCCTCGCTGCGAATTGCTGCCAAAGGTGACCTCTCCCAGGACCACGCAGACTAACCGGAGACGGTCTCAGGACCTC
>JACXGI010018639.1:0-13015 GCA_016801175.1 Esox masquinongy | reverse complement strand
GTGTGTGTGTGTGTGTGTGTGTGTGTGTGTGTGTGTGTGTGTGTGTGTGTGTGTGTGTGTGTGTGTGTGTGTGTGTGTGTGTGTGTAGACATTCAGGTGGTGTGGTGTGGTGCCCTGCTAGGGGGATGCCTGTTGATAGTGGTGACTGGTGAGTGACACTCCACTTTGGGTAACACCTTGAGGGAGACAAAAGGACAGGACCTCACCGTGGGTTTCTAGAGGTCACATTCACAACATATTTCCAGTGAGACCAGGCCCCCTCGCTCTCCTGACTTACAAAGCTAGAAAAAAGATGACTCCGCACAGTTACGCCTCCATTTCCACTGCTTTTGTCGCATTTCCAGCACCCTGAGGTGACTTAAAGTACACTTTCATGGCGTACATACACGCCATGAAAGTTTACATAAAGTGCACTTTTCACAAGCGTACATACACCTTTGCAAAGTTTTGCAGTTGCACAAGAATGTGTCAGGGTGTGCGCTAGAGAGTACGTTCAATTCATTGTAGACGTTTTTTTTCTTTACATCTGGTGAACAAACACAGGAGGTCCCGTATAATATTGTGTGCGGCTGTCATCAGGGGTCCTTTGCAGGGGTTGTTTGCTTATTCTCTAGGGGCTAATGGTGGGTCTTTTATTCTCCGCACACTTCCATTACTGAGGCTTTGAACTGCGCAAACATCCTCCTCTTTCTCCATGCCTTGCGCCTCTCTCCATCCCACCCTATTCACACAACAGCCCCCCCCCCCTCAGGTCACTGAGGTAGTGTGAGTGGCTGTGGTTCATTGGTCTTTGGCTCCCCAGAACTCCAGTAGACTTCATCTTTACCAGGTGCAACTCTTAACAGTTTAACCCGCCAGTCATGTCATGTCTGTTTATCCATCAGCGTGCCACTCTTAACTCTCCCAACGGACAGTTAGCCAGAAAGAATTAATGGTAGATTTAAATTAGAAGATTTTTCATTTTAGCTTCCAGCATTAACAAATATTTTAATTATTTTAATTGTATTTCATGTCATAAAAAGCAAAATATTGTACAATATTGCCGAAAGTGATATGTTGAGATGTTTTTTTTAACAATCAACTGTTTTTTATAAGGGTAAAATCATTCCTTTGAATTGCCCTTAAGGCACCAATTCACATTTGGGGATGAGTCCTAATGTTAGGTGCAACTGTAGTATAATAGACATTTTCCAGAGTTGGCCATCCCTGAGACTTTTTGAAAGCTTTTACTTCTGTATGTCAACAGAGAACTAAGGTATGACGGCAGTTTATGCAAGAAAGCTTCATAAACAAAAAATGTGCATTGCATCGTCCAAGTCCATTGATCTGAGTCAACCTACGTTGAAAATCAGGGTTCAAGAGCAACGCAGAGTTTTCATCTTGTTCGCTGAAGAATTCTTGCTGGTGACCTTTTTAGTTACTACTAGAATATTCCATATACATTCTTAGACAGAGTGCATAGACGTGCTGAAGCTATGGTCCAAAACAAATGTAATGCATTATTATGATTGGTGTCCAATGATGTCAATAGGCAGGAATGTGCATTCATACAGACGATCTCATAGTGATTTAAATGAATGAATTATTGTGCATCAATATTTGCTTCAACATGGCTTTTCATGCTAAGTGTTCCAGTCCAATAGGAATCAATTTTCAGTCACTTGGTTGATTTAAAAACACGATCCAACATCTCAGATGAGTGTGAGGGTGAGATTAATGCTGTTAATGGAAATAAGTTTCTTAAAAGTCTTACCTCAGCAACATGTAACTGTATTCAAATCACTGAGCACGTGTCGAATCTATTTAAGGCCAACTCCAAATTATTCAGACATAAGCTTTGTTATATCATTACAAAGCCTAATGTCCTTGGGAAGGTATATAAATCCATTTCTTTTAAAGCAGTAATTGATACTTTTTTGTCTGTTTTGCATACATTTTGCAGGAGATATTTTTATATTGGGATAACAACAATGTATTAAATTATGGTCCTTGAATGTAACTGACCAATGGTCTGTATGACTCCTCTGTTTAATATGTAATGTAGGCCTATATAATATGGTACAGCCTAACACATACACATAGGGTGAGAATAATTTTGTACAACACTAGATGGTTGTCAACTACTGGCTCAATATATAGTGCCGTTTGTAATTATTGGGACATCTAAGGGTTTTTTTGCCTTCTTTTAGCTCTAGAAATTACAAAACATTTTATATACAATCTCCCTATCTATTGCTAGTCAACATTTGACAGATGCCAACAACAAGGTGCTAACCATGGTTAACACCAGTGAACAAAGCATTACCGTGTGATTGTTAACCTACAAAGCTTCCATTCCATAAAACAACAGGAGGTCCCTTCCTTTTGTTCTCTCTGGAGCACTTTTAAATGAGTTTAGTGGGATCTGAATGAGTTCATGGGTTGACCTAACAATGCAGACACATCCTTTGAGGAGGTCAAGAAGTCCATAGCGAGAGAAGGCGGGGGTACTTTAGTCTTATGAACACTTCCTTGGCTTTGTCAGAATGCTGTGTAGGGTCTTGTCCTGTTGTTGAAAGGTCCCATTCAGGACCTCTGAAACTTTTTTTTTTGTGAGTCGAGTCCTGCAGAATGAGAACTCTCTCAACATGGACTGAAATACCACCTCAGTTGGACTTTATGGCTTGTGGATTGAATATATTCTGTCAAGGTTTCACATTTTCTTTCCCATGTTGCCTTGCAGCGTGTGACTGTGACCCACGAGGCATCGCTGAGCCGCAGTGTAACAAGGCAAACGGTAACTGCGTGTGCCTGGAGGGTGTGTCGGGTCCCCGCTGTGACACCTGTGCCCGTGGCTACTCCGGCACTTTCCCGGACTGCGAACGCTGCCACCAGTGCTTCTCAGACTGGGATGTGGTGGTAGGTCAGCTGACCAATCAGACCCACAGAATGGTCAACAGGGTGAACGCCATTAAGGCCAGCGGAATCACTGGACCGTATAAACACACTATAAACAACATGGAGCAGAGTGCCGATATCATCAGAACCATCTTGGCTCAGAATGCGGCTACACAGCCACTTTCAGAAATACAGCAGCTGCTGGAGCAGGCTACGTAAGTGGGGTGAAAGGGATGGATCGACCACAGTATTTATTAAAAAACTGTTGTTGTCTTCTTATTAAAAAAAAAAAAAACATTTCAATCTTTATTCCTTTAGAAAGCTAATGGAGGAGATGAACTACAAGTTGAATCTCACCGAGGAGGCATTGGCTGAGGTCTCATCTGACAAGAACAGCACCAACACTAAACTGGACTCTCTCAAAGAGGACGCTGAGAAGCTGGATCACACCGTCAAAGAGCTGTTGGACCAAGTGGAGTTCATCAAAAACTCTGACATTCGGGGTAAAGGACTGGAACAAAACTGTTAGACTTGTTGAGGATTGTAATATATAATCTCATCATACTTCCGTTTGTCAACACTGTGACAAATAAAACACAGTGTTTTTTTTTTGTCGTGACAGGAGCAGCAGACAGTGTCACAAAGTACTACCAGCAGTCTGTAGCTGCTGAGGCTCGGGCCAACGCTTCCACCAGCGACCCACACAACCCTTTGGAAAGCTCCGCACTCATACGACAAGCCACAGAGGACAAGATGAACGACACCAAGGAAGAATTCCACAGGAGGCAGGAAGAACATGCCAAGCGCCTGGATGACCTGGCTGGACAACTAGAGACAGTGGACCTATCAGCACTCAATGATAAGGTAATGTGAAAACCATCAGAAACTGTTTTCACTTGATTTTTAAAGTCTCACATGCAAGAACTCTTATCAATTGGTCCTCTCTGCAGACCTGCGGCGGCCCGGCTGTTGAGACCAGGGGGGATTCTGATGGGGACAGCGGGTCAGGTGACGAGGGGTGCAACGGTCTGGTCGCCCTGGCCAACAAAGCCTGGCTCAAGGCCAAGGACTTTGACCAGGAGATTCTCACGGCCATGGAAGAAGTGGACAAGCTCTCCAAGATAGTGAGGCTCTTGTCTACAAATGATTAAACTAATGAAAGAGGGGGACTCTTGACGCAAAATACACCCTACTCCACTACTCTGGGTCATACATTGTCTGTGTGGGTGAATGTGTCCAGGTATCAGAAGCCAAATTGAAGGCGGACGAGGCAAAGCTTAATGCACAGGATGTGCTGATAAAGACCAACGAGACCAAACAGCGTGTGGACCGGAGCAATGAGGAGCTGCGCAGCCTGATCAAGCAAATCAGAAACTTCCTCACACGTGTGTTTGCTCGCTTATACTTCTAACTCCTACATATGTTTACCAACCCATGATTCAAAGCTGCACTATGTAGAGTTAAATTTAACTCTTATAAATGTCTCATGAGCTTAGTTCATGTGTCCCCTATCATAACCTCAGTCTACCCTGTGGCGCGCTCTAGAGGATGCTGCCGACCTGGAGAGCATTGAGGCAGTGGCCAACGAAGTGCTGGCCATGCAGATGCCCACCACACCAGTGCAGCTCCAGAACCTTACGGAGGAGATCAGGGACAGGGTGGGAGACCTGGCTCTCGTGGAAGACATACTCAGCCAAAGCGCCAACGACATCCAGAGGGCCGAGAGCCTTTTGGAGCAGGCACGCAGGGCCAGGTAACAGACTTCCGCACCTGTCAAGTTTGCCCTCGAACAGAGCGCCGGCGATGAGGCGAGTGTGCCAAGCCAGACACTCCATACACACTAGTGTGCTTAATGTTTTTCCAACCTTTGTGCGTGTTCCACAGTAAGGAGGCCACAGATGTGAGGGACACAGCAGAGATGGTAAAGCAGGCTCTAGAGGAAGCTGAGCGTGCCCAGAGCACGGCGGCCGAGGCCATAAAACAGGCCACAATCGACATCAGAGGCACCAATGACCTCTTGACCTCAGTGAGTCAGCATCCTCCATTCTAACACACACAGCGAGATTAAATGTGTGAAACTAGCCTGTTGCCTTCTGAACATTTGAAAATGTGCGATTTGACGTTTGTGTTTGACCAGTTCAGACGGACATGTTAAAAAGGGCAATACCATAAAGACCCAGAAATGTTAATGTCAGGTTGCCTTGAACAGGTGGAATCAGAGACAGCCGACTCAGAGTTCAAGCTGAACAACGCCACCCAGAGGCTTCTACGGTTAGGCCAAGACGTCACACTGCTCAGAGAGAAGGCACTAAACACCTCATTCAGCTCTGAACAAACGGAGAGTGATGCAGAGAGCATTAACAAAGTGGCCAAGCAGGTCAAAAAGGTGTGTTATTTGGAGAGTGTTTCATTCTTAAGCCTAGTTTTTCCTACAATAAACTGGAGATCTTGTATATGACTGTGTGTGTGGGCTTGTACAGGATCTGGAAGGGGAACTGAAGGAGAAGTACAGCACCGTAGAGAATCTGATCAAACATGAGGCCCGAGGCATGACCGAAGCCAAGAAAAAGGCAGAGCTCCTACAACAGGAAGCCAAAGACCTGCTGCTACAGGCCAGCGACAAGCTTCAGCTACTGAAAGGTAGACACACACAGAAAAACAGACATACATCCGCCACATCTACATTAACAGCTTGAATAGTGTCCTGCTTGTATATCAAGTCATAAGTCACTATCTAAAACACCCTTACGGTGTTTAACCATGACATGTCCTTACCACGGATTGAGGCATTATGACAAACACTACACAACCCAGACCATAGTGGTGTTCAGTGGTCTCTGCTTGGTAGATATAGAGTGCTTTTGAAAAGGTTTTTAGACCCATTCACATTCTCCAGATTGTCTTGTGTTATAGATCATTCATAGACAGTTTATAATTGAATACATTTATTTATTTTTGCCGTCAATTTACAAAATACCCCACAATTTCAAAGCAAAAACACATTTGATTAAACTGATTAGTAAAAAAACACCAACCCGTTTTCGGACCCTTTATTCAAGTTGGTGTGTGAGGGACAGAATACGATCTGTGACATTTTGAAAAGGCAGATTGATGGATGCATACCTGTCCCTTGTTTGTCCAAATCTAGATTTAGAGAAGTCTTATGAGGACAACCAGAAGACTCTGGAAGACAAGGCCAACCAGTTGGTGGACCTGGAGAAGGCTGTCAAAGAGCTGCTGGAGGAGATCAGTCACAAAGTCACCGTCTACAGCACCTGTCTGTTTTAAGAATAAAAGTGGCTATGAGGCCATTTTAATAATACCAACATAAAGCTCCTAGGGGCAGGAAAAATTTAAACAAACTCACTCCCTGGTTTCAATATTTGAGTACTTGTGTACTGTCTTAAAGTCAAACAGTTGGTATTTGTGTGAAAAGGTAAGGGTGAAAAGTCATGTTTCTTTTTGCAGAAATGTGTAAAAATATGAATCCTGCCAAAGAATTTAAAGACTCACATGGTGTTAATATGTTGTTGTGCCCGATGTCATCCAAACCACTTGCTTTCAAACTTGAAATTTCTTGGCTATCTGAGGTATGATAGTGATTCTACATGTAGATTGTGCACATAAACAACATGGTACACATCCAGTCCAAAATGTGAGGTTTGAAAAAAAATGTTTATATGCCAAAGTAACAGACTTCATCTTTAATTTTAATTGCACCTGTTAAGTCACGCTGAATAAGAGTGCGCTAAATTATAAAAATTAGATTTAAGCAACCTCAGACATGACTTTTTTAGTGAGAGGGCTCTGGTTAGAATGTTTGAGGAGGACAGCCTTAAGGTAAATTTGTCAGTGCTGGTATATGAGGAACACCACTCTCCATAAAGTAAAAAGGAAAATTTGCATTGTTATGAAGTGTTTCTAGATAAATGCCACTGCAGTAAACCAGAATGTAATTCAATCATTTTTATAAAAATCAAAGTTTTGATGGCTGAAAATGTGAATGTAAAGGTTTAACCTAACTTTGTACCATGAGACTGCAACGATTTTATTCCTCCAACTTTGTTATTGTTTTGTACATTTGTACGCAAAATGGTACAAGCCAACTGTTTACTTTGAAAGTTTTACCGAAACCAAAAACTTGACAACCAAATACATTTGAATAATAAAGAACCCATTTGAATTCCATCAAATGCAGTCTGTGTTATATTTGTCTTAAAGGGGAACTTTAAAATTGAAAGGGAGGTGCAGCAGTCGTAGGCTTTTTCTTATTTACAATGTCTGTACCTCCATCCTCCTGTGACCGGGAAACTGATGTGGTCGTAATGTGGTCAAGGACAGTAAAGATATTCAAATGACATATTAATGTGCAATACTTGCTTTGCTGTTGATGCTAACATTACAATTTAATCCAAATTGTTCCATGAATATTCAATGAGATGTAAAACATACAAATGTCTACAAACGGACACTACAGGTGAAAAGTATTTTATTTTTTTATTTAAGCAGTTCACTTCCAGTGATTAACCTGAAATGGTATGAATGTAAGCGGTAAACTGCCAAGAGGTCAAAAAAAGTTTAGGTTAGCAAAAACTGAAGCATAATGTACATTTCAGAGTTATAAAAAAATGCCTTTTTCAGGGAACAAGTAGTGGGTTATGTACTCCAATTGCTGCAGCTGTTCTGCAGCAATTGGAGTACATAAAGTCACTGAAGGTGATGCTAACAATTACTAGAGGTGTCCTAACATTTGTTGATTACATACAAACTCTGTCTGTATAAAAGAGTTAGAAGAGACGTATTACATCTCTTAAGCATTATTTGGACAGTATTATACTACAGGAAGTAGTAAGGAAATCTTGCACTCCGGTCCGGTGTCACCACGTTACACCAGGGATTCAATGGGTTTATTTCTTTCTGGAGCAGATTTTTATTCAATATACAAGGGGGGACAGTTTCTGTCAGACTCCAAAATCTGTGCCCCCATTTCACTCGAGAGGGCTTGTTTAAAAAATGTCTAAATAATGAATTTTATTGTTTCTCTCACACCTTCAATAGGTATATTTAATTCTGGAGTAGATGTTCATTAAATCAACAATGGGACTGTTTCTGACAGCCTCCGCCGAAATCCATGTCCCCCTGTTAATCGTGAGGGATTGTTCCAAAAATGACAAAACGTATAGCCTACTGTTATTGCATCACACTCTCTCACCAATACATTCAATAGGCTTATTTCATTCTGGAGCACATTTTCATTCAATAATCCAGGGGATACCATTTCTTTGTGCCTCTGAAAATTTGTGCTTTGCTGTCAATCGAGAGGGATTGTTCCAAACATTTTTAAACTTAGAATTTTATTGTTTCTCTCTCACACCAACACCTTCAATAGGTATTTTTCATTCTAGAGTAGATGTTCATTCAATAAACAAAGGGACACCGTTTCTCACAGCCTCCACAGAAATCCGTGCCCCCCGTCAATCGAGAGGGATTTTTCCAAAAACGTCTAAACTTGCTAAATTTAACTTCATCTAACGTTACTCTAATTTACTCAAATTTGACATTGTAATCAGTTATAAAGGAAAAGTTGGAGAGAAACCCATGATGAAAGTACACAAATTAAATTATGTTACCTGTCTAAAACATAACATTAAACATTGCCTAGCTAATATAAGCTACTGTACATCTACGACTGGGTCGCTGATTAAAAGCTGCAAACAGCAAACAATCTACAAATATATTTTCTAGAAAAGAATGAACAATTAACAAAATTACCTGGAGATTCAAGTATAAATGGATGTCTGGATATGACACATCTGGCCAATTGGTGGGGTTTGTCCAAAGATTCTCAGGCAGGGTGACGGTATAGCAGGCAAGCCCCACATTATCCAATGTATTTAGGCAAATAGTTTATGAACATTAGGTGCAGAAGTGCCATATAGATAAATAATCCATAAAACGGACAACATTTGGTTTAGAACTAGACCCTTTACTCCTATGCATGTTATTTAACTAATATTCTTAATAATTGTGTTAAATCTAATTAATCTTCGTCAATTGTTTTTTTAAAAAAATTATAATATCAAAACCATTCATTTGAACAATATACCATGTTTTGCTTGTAACATGGGTCTGTATTTAATTCCAGAAAATCATACTCCAAAAACAGGTAAATTTTTTTTAAATGGTCTCCTCCAATCCACAGAAATTTCACATATAGTCAATATTTAGCTTGAATCTTTCTAGAACGTTTTACTGGGTAATCAATACATTTCCTTGGTTGTTCATACAATATTTGTCAGTAGTCTTCCATGCTTTTGACAATTGTATATCACCATATATATTTCACCAAAATAATCTAGCTGGGGAAAAAATAGTATGACAAAGAAGATTCCTAATTTGTTTATTATTACATTTGTCCTTGAGGTCGTTTACATTTCTAATAAATGTAAACATGTACACTACCAGTCAAAAGTTTTAGAACACCTCAATTTTTTCAGTTTTTAGTATTCTTCCAGTTTAATGTCTTAATGTCCTCTGAAATTAAAGCATAGAACAAATAAACAACTAGAGACAAAAGTTTTGTTTAACAAAATTGTATCTACATTTTTGACTCATCAAAGTAGCCACCTTTTACAGATATAACAGCCGAACACACTTGTGGCATTCTGTCTACAATGGAAATCAAATATTGTTCGGAAAGTTCTTCCCAACACTGTTGCAGAAGTTCACATAAATGTGTTGCAATTGTAGGTTGCTTTGCTTTCACCCTTCTGCCCAGTCCATCCCAAACCAGCTCGATGGGTTTTAGTCTGAAGACTATGCTGGCCATTTCATGATCTGAAGCCTTCTAGCTTGTTCTTTTCTCCTGAGGTAGTTCTGACATAGCCTGGAGGTACGTTTGGTAGGATGAACACCTGACCAACTGGTCGTACACCAGAGGGTTTTGCATGGTGCTGAAAAATGCTGTGGTAGCTGTTTTGGTTCAGAATGCCACTCACTCCATACAAGTCGCCGACTCTGGATCCAGCAAACAAGACCATCATGCTTCCTCCTCCATGCTTAACAGTTGGTGTCACACACTGAGGAACCATTCTTTCGCCAACTCGATGGCATACAAATACCCTGCATGATGAACTACAGATTTCACATTTTGTTTTATCGGTCCATAAGACCTTCTTGCAGTCGTCAGTAGTCCATTGGTGGTGCTTCATGGCCCAGACAAGCCTCTTTTTCTTATTTTGCCATCTTAGCAATTTTTTTCTTATTGCCACTTGACCTGTCAAACCTGGAGCTTGAAGTCTTCTCTTCACAGTTGAAACTGAGACTTGCTTACCTCAACCAGTGTTAAGCTGTGCTTAAATCTGTTGTCCTGTGAGCAAGTTGACTCTCAGAGACTTGTCTTATGATTCTCTTGTGGCTTTGGTTCTGCCAGACCCCTTCCTCTCAGAGTTTCCTCTAGTTTCCAAGTGCCTTTTGATGTGTAGGAAATTGTACTCACTAACACCTTGGTTTTCTTAACAAGTTCTCTAAAGGCAATACCGACACTTTTAAGCAGCTGCCTTGCAGTACAACTGTGTTACTGGGTTCTAATCCTAGTCCCTACAACAGTGCCTGCCAACAGTGCTAGCAGGGTCTAATCCTGGTCTTACAACAGTGCCCTGGAATCCTTAGGAGAGCGGTGAAAATTGACTCAGCACTATCTGGGTTGATGGGGTGGATGTCAGACAGGGGTGCCTTGCCTTGATGCACTCTAGCAACTCCTTTTGGCATTTCGACCGCCTGCAAGCTCAGATGTAGTTGCTAGCTATAGATTATGGTTGATGCGTTCTCAAGGCGCGGAGGTTCTTGGAAATCCTCCAGGTGAATACTTACTGGTGTGGTGTAAATAGAAATGTCTGTTGTGACATTTGTGTGTAAATAGAAATGTCTGTTGTGACAAGTGTGGAAGTGTATTCGACGAAGAGGAGCGTCTGGCCCCCACCAAGTCTCCAAAAGACACTTGGTGATGTTAATCAGGGATCCTTCATAACATTTGCTTCTCTAATGATCTGGAACACCAGATGTGGGCCATCAGCCCCACCCTCCTGAACTCACCTGGAGAGGTGTGCAAGTCTGCATAAACTGGAATGTAACTAAATGCATGGTATTGTGGACATTTATCTGTAGTGTTTGGATTTCCCCTGTTCCCTATAAAGGGATGAAAAGTCTAATATGCTTTTTGTACTGTACAGGTTATGGATCAAACTTTACAAGAACACTGTAGAGATGTTTGTCCTTGTTGCATGTCTAACATCAGCTGGCAGCAACATCCTGTCCATTCAATGATTTTGCATTGATTAAGTTGGACAGTTCCTGTCCTTTGTGTTCATTGTGTTTGCCAAGGTAAAATAATGCTAATGAATATTTGGGGGAGTGTTTTAGATATGTCTGATTTTAGGATAAATAGCCATGTCTCCAAAAAGTTTTGAGCTTGTCCTTGTTAAAGAGACCTCCCAACATGTTGTGCTGTAGTCATATCTAGGAGTTTGTACTCGTTAAAGAGACCTCCCAACACGTTGTGTTGTAGTCATATTTAGGAGTCTATTGTTAACAGAAGCTCCTAGCACACCTTCGTGCTATAGTATGTCTAATTGTATTCTTAGTAGACTTTTAGATTAGTTGGGAGGATGTTGAATCGTGTTGGTCTGTAACTATGTTTTGTATTGTAACTACTAGTTGATTGGAATAATTTGTGTAACTTTGGAATATAGATTACTACGGCCCTCCTCGTTCATCTTCACACTCAAGCTTGTAAGGCTGCTGATAATCACACACACATACGTAAGTCGAAGTGACCAGACTTGACATCCCTGAGTTCTGGGTCTAGGTTGGCCCAGGAACACATGCCATTGTGGGCATCCCTGGGTTCTGGGTCTAGGTTGGCCCAGGAACACATGCCATTGTGGGCATCCCTGAGTTCTGGGTTTCTGACCAATCTGGGTGGACCCCAGAAACACGTCATTTTATTGTTAGGCCCGTAACGAAAGGAGTACCTAACCTTTACTAAGGACTTCCAACATATGGTCATTTACGATTACATTTATTTACTAACAATATGGAGTCAGATTATATATTTATCACTAAGGTCACGTTCCCTTGCACTCATTCCCTGGCTGTCCCACGGTAACCTTATAAGTGGTAAACCTTTCGTACCACTCTCTCAAACCCCTTACTACACTGGTTGGTTGAGTAAAGTGAAAAGAACAGCTTGAGGAGATGTGCATTGGATGACAGTCTTTCCCCTGAACTGTCTTGCAGCAATGAAGCAAGTCCGTAGTCGGGAAATAAACATCACAATATTTAATGAGGGTAGAAAAAAGAATGAAATAAATAAAAGGGTTTAGAAAATATGATTGTAATAATGATACATTGTATATACAGTGGGGCCAAAAAGTATTTAGTCAGCCACCAATTGTGCAAGTTCTCCCACTTAAAAAGATGAGAGAGGCCTGTAATTTTCATCATAGGTACACTTCAACTATGAGGGACAAAATGAGAAAAAAAAATCCAGAAAATCACATTGTAGGATTTTTAATGAATTTATTGGGAAATTATGGTGGAAAATAAGTATTTGGTCAATAACAAAAGTTCACCTCAATACTTTGTTATATACCCTTTGTTGGCAATGACAGAGGTCAAACGTTTTCTGTAAGTCTTCACAAGATTTTCACACACTGTTGCTGGTATTTTGGCCCATTCCTCCATGCAGATCTCCTCAAGAGCAGTGATGTTTTGGGGCTGTCGCTGGGCAACACGGACTTTCAACTCCCTCCAAAGATTTTCTATGGGGTTGAGATCTGGTGACTGGCTAGGCCACTACAGGACCTTGAAATGCTTCTTACGAAGCCACTCCTTCGTTGCCCAGGCGGTGTGTTTGGGATCATTGTCATGCTGAAAGACCCAGCCACGTTTCATCTTCAATGCCCTTGCTGATGAAAGGAGGTTTTCACTCAAAATCTCACGATACATGGCCCCATTCATTCTTTCCTTTACACGGATCAGTCGTCCTGGTCCCTTTGCAGAAAAACAGCCCCAAAGCATGATGTTTCCACCCCCATGCTTCACAGTAGGTATGGTGTTCTTTGGATGCAACTCAGCA
>JACXGI010018638.1:0-13010 GCA_016801175.1 Esox masquinongy | reverse complement strand
TATATATATATATATATATATATATATATATATATTAATTAAAATAAGAGCAAATGGGATCTACGGTCACACTCATTTGATTATTTAAATTGGAGAAAAACGACGATATTGTTATTTGATGGGATATATATGGGATATGTATATATATATCCCATCAAATAACGATATTGTTATTTTCACATCAAATAACAATATCGTCGTTTTTCAGCTGGCGACATTTCAAAGTAAATGCCCAGTGTTTCCAGATTTCCGAGATACGTGTAATGGCTTACATTGGAAAAAAAAGGTTTCTATTTTAGAATTGTGTGTGAATACAACAACATCCTAGCACTGTGAGCACCGGTCATTAAAACGTTTTTAAGTAGCAGTCTGCTTATCCTCCTGATATGACATTTTTGAAACGGTCTGTTCGAAAAAGTTTGAGATCAATGGATGTTTTGACCCCTAACAAAAACAGGATGGATCAACAATATTTCGACCCAGAAAGATTACTTTTGAAAGTGCAATTTTCATTGCAGTTTACTTTTCTTAATGAAAAGGCAAACAAATAAGGTTTGGTCATCATATTTTGTTAATGTGTTTTTTCATGTATTCGTTTTCATTTATTCTGTTTGTAGAGAAAATGTTGCTGACGAGTGTTTCAGACATTGATGCAAAAAAAAATGGGGGAATGTAAAGTTTCTTTGCTGAACCCGGATGCAATTCCAACAATGGCAAGCAACCACCCAAAACAGCCAGAATTTCAACAGATCATCATTTACCGTTTTAATGACAATAAGAAGCCATAGCCTATGTAAAATAGTATCCTATATACCTGTTTTACAGTAGAATACCAGCCACAGATCTCAATACTTAATTCCAACAGGGATGATTTTCAATACGTAAGGCTAAAATCTATTGCGTTTTAACAATCGTATCTAGTTACGTTGTGTTGCAACCTAAAAGAAGTTGGCTATGTATTTAATGTACAATTATTACAACATATTCGCACAAAAAGCAGTGTCGACCATTAGCACCAGACAAATACAATAATTACAGGAATGCATTAGCATAATACTGCCTAATACATAAATGCAACAGTCAATACAAATAAAAGTAGCTACATGGCCACAAACTGTATCTTAACACTTATTATAAAATGGGCTGCTGACAAGACTGTAGTTGAATATTGTTCAACAGTTGCTTTTCAGTGCAGGCCTATCATACATCAGAATACAGACAGTAACACTTCTTGAGAAACAACAATCGCTCAGTTCCCAAATTCACAATACAACTCACAGCGCAACAACACATAGACAAACATAAAAACAAACAAAGGCAAATGTTTTTACTACTACCCTGTTCACGTACTTTTTCTCCATCCTGTGTGCATGTTGGCATACTGGCTTAACAGTATTGGGACATACTTCTGTGTCATAAAATGAACAATGACGCCTACCCTTACAAAAAACTCCTATAGGAATCCTGCAGGATTTTTTTCTGAATGAACTGTGCAGATGTCTTTCAAGACTCCTTCAGCAGAATTTTGGAAATGTGCAGGGTCAAAACCTGCAGGATTTGAATATTCCTGCAGTCTATGGTAATTTATGCAGGACCATGACAATTCCTGCAGGATTAAGACGTTCTTCAAGGATATGGCAAATCTTGCTCAATCAAGAAAATTCCAGCCATGTCAATCAATCAATGAAATTTATTTATAAAGCCTTTTTACATCAGCAGTTGTCACAATGTGCTTTTACAAAACATCCAATTTGAAACCCCAAGGAGCAAACACCAAACAATGTTTAAGCACAGTGGCTAGGAAAAAATCCCTAACAGTGGCCTAAATTTAGGAAGAAACCTAGAGAGGAACCAGGCTCAGAGGGGTGACCAGTCCTCTTCTGGCTGTGCCGGGTGAACAGTTTAAGAGTACAAGTTGTAATAATTAGTAAATGCATTTGGGTTGTGTCCAGAGTCTCTAAATCTTAATCCAGGTCAGAAGTATGACCAGATGGACAAGGACAGGGACAACCGGGTGGAGGGCGTGGTTATCAGACTGGCAGCTGAAATCGTCAGGTATCGTCTTGATCTGCAACACAGCCAGGAGGACTCTGGACAGTGGCAGCAACAAGTTTTTTGAACCTGGTACTCGGAAGGTTTGGGCCAAGAACTCATGTCCTAAGAAAATTTAGAGAGTGCATTCCTTAGGTATACAAGGTTTTACAGTGGAGGAGAACTGACACTACTCTCCCCGGCACATTAATATAGCAGCGTTAAACCTTGGGGCTGAGACAGGGGAGTCCAGTGACAGTGGCCCTATCTATATGGAGCCCCAGCCCGAGGGAGATTGACAGTTCTTTTGTGTTTCTCCCATTTGCGAATAATCACACCAACTGTTGTCACCTTCTCACCAAGCTGCTTGGCGATGGTCTTGTAGCCCATTCCAGCCTTGTGTAGGTCCACAATCTTGTCCCTGACATCTTTGGACAGCTCTTTGGTCTTGGCCATGGTGGAGAGTTTGGAATCTGATTGATTGATTGCTTCTGTGGACAAGTGTCTTTTATACAGGTAACAAGCTGAGATTAATAGCACACCCTTTAAGAATGTCCTCCTAATCTCAGCTCGTTACCTGTATAAAAGACACCTGGGAGCCAGAAATCTTTCTGATTGCAGAGGGGTCGAATACTTATTTCACTCATTAAAAGGCAAATCAATTTATAACATTTTAGACATGCGTTTTTCTGCATTTTTTTGTTGTTATTCTGTCTCTCACTGTTCAAATAAACCTGCCATTACAATTATAAACTGATCATTTCTTTGTCAGTGGGCAAACATACAAAATCAGCAGGGGATCAAATAAATACGTCCCTCACTGTAAGTTTGCATAACCTGGCAGAAATTGTGAAGTTTTGGCATTGATTTAGAAAATACGACTGATCATGCAAAAAAACAGTCTTTTATTTAAGGATAGTGATCATGTGAAGCCATTTATTATCACATAGTTGTTTGGCCTCTTTTTAAATCATAATGATAACAGAAATCACCCAAATGGCCCTGATCAAAAATGTACATACCCTTGAATGTTTTGGCCTTGTTACAGACACACAAGGTGACACACACAGGTGAAAATACCTGTGTAACAAGGTAATGGAACTTTATAAAGATGTAAAAGGATATAAAGGATATAGAAAAATTCAGGGTTCTCTTGATACCAAGCCAAGGTCAGGTAGACCAAGAAAGATTTCAGCCAAAACTGCCAGAAGAATCATTTGGGATACAAAGAAAAACCCACAGGTAACCTCAGGAGAAATAAAGGCTGCTCTGGGAAAAGACAGTGTGGTTGTTTCAAGGAGCACAATACGTCAATACTTGAACAAAAATTAGCTGCATGGTCGAGTTTCCAGAAAAAAATAATGTTTATATATTCCATGGACATTCGTCAAACCAATTTTTGCCAATATAATATAAAGCTCTTCAGAAAGTTCTTTGGACTTCATGGCTTGGTTTTTGCACTGATCCGTTTTAACGGCTTATATATCCACATAGAGCAACAGATGGGAGCTGAGCACGCCATGACAGTTTTGTTTTGCGGGTCTTTACGTTCCAATTTATAGAGGGGCCTCAATAGTAGGATTTGCAAGCCTTGAGTGGAGACATTTTGCTATTTCTAAAAATCTAAAAGGTATCAGTACTATGTTCAGCTTGTAGGTCTAGTACCTGTGTAGAATGTAATTAAATGACCTGGTACAGGATAAAAAAGGCACAATAGGCGAAGTCAATACACTAATCATTCACATTCTATAGCTAACATGTCAGTTGGTCATACTATTTGACTACATTTCTCTGGTGACTATCCAATTTAAGTGGTTCAACCCTTTCTAAGACTACGTCCCACTTGTTGGTCTGTATGGAGGTTCCTTGTGCACCTGGGATGTCTTAGAGGTAAACACAGCTGGTAGGCAATTCTGTGCATTGGATCAAACGTCAGTTGAAATGCCAACCTCTTTAAGAGTCCCTGAGGCAGTGGCCCCCGTCTCTCAATCTATTATTGTGCAGCTTGTCATCCCTGGGCCTACAAATGCATCTCATATCTTTACTATCTATATCAACAGAAGACCTGACCATCCCCACCGACCCACGATTGGTGATCAATACATGGTTTACTAGTTTCCATATGATACTTTTTGTTTTGAATGAATGCACTTTCCATTAAGACATGCTCTACAGTGAAATTGACATGAACATTTCAATTACTGTATTTGTACTGATAAACCATGACTAGAGTAAAGATTTTTTTTAAGTTAATTAATGTATTAATATAAAATAGTTGAAACAACTATTGTTTTATACACAAACAAAAAATGATCATTCTGAAATATTGTGATTAAGTGGCCTTTGAACAGAGAACCCCATGTTGTAGTAAAATGCTGATTTTATTATTTTTATTTTACAAAGCTTCAGTACCCAATATGCTGCAGATTTAAATAATTGGAACAGGAATAGTGTACTGCCGCTATCATTCTGTTGACAATGGGAGTTGACAAATTCATAAAATATCCAAACCGCCCATCATATCTTGCTGCCTTGTTTTCTAAACAACTAAGATGGAATACTATTATAACTGATAAGCAATGGAGCCATTTTGGAGGTGGGCTTTCTGGGCAACACATAAAAGGACCAGAAAACAGTAAAAACTGTTCAGGTTGTTGCAGAACGTCAAGAAGCAGAAGCAACAATGAGTCTCTCCGTTAAAGACAAGGCAATCATCAAGGCCTTTTTTGGCAAGATTCGTGGCAAGGCCGAGGATGTTGGCAAGGAGGCACTTTCCAGGTAATAATATTAAACACTAAAAATGTATCTAAACAGTTCATCAACACCTTATAACAGCGTATCATAGGCCTACACGTGCGTAAAATAATGTAACTTGTTTTACGCACGGAAAAATAGTTGGTATCGAAGGTGCCTTTTGTATTTGCTAACTTGGCTAAAAAAAATGTTCATATTCAGTTATGTAGAGCACATGTTCATCAACACCCAACATATTTTCCCAAGGGAAAGGCATTTAGTTCAAAGACATACGCCATACGCTATTCTTGACTGTTTCTGACGATTAATGCTTTCACATCACAGGACGCTGGTGGTGTACCCGCAGACCAAGACCTATTTCGCCCACTGGAAGGACCTGAGCCCCGGTTCTGCCCAGGTCAGAAAGCACGGTGGAGTCATTATGGAAGGCGTAATGTATGCGGTGGAAAACATAGACGATCTCAGTGCTGGCCTTCTCACCCTCAGCGAGCTGCATGCCTTCATGCTGCGAATCGATCCCGCCAATTTCAAGGTAACTAAATTGCTTATATTACCCTCAATTTTTTTTGTCAGTTGCATTCAGTCGTCCACGATTATGTGAAGTTTAACCCCCCTATATATTTTAATTATCAGAAACACTGAAATGCGTTTTTTAATTATGTTTCTACTCACTCCTCACATCCCCAGATCATGAACCACAACCTATTAGTTGCGCTTGCTATGCTGTTTCCTGGTGACTTCACCCCTGAAGTGCACGTGTCAGTGGACAAGTTCCTGTCCCAACTTGCTCTGGCCCTGTCTGAGAAGTACCGTTAAAGAAAGAAGACCAATGCATGTATTTTTTCTTGGTAGTGACAACTGAGAAAAATAAATAAATAAATAAAACCTACAGATCGAATCTGAAATATGTTCATCGTTTGTGATAAGTTGTTGTTGGTCATGGATTATTTGTCATTTACCTAGATTATTTGTGATATAATTAAACATGACACACACAACCTAGGCTATTAAACGCCCATTACAGTCTTCCCTCGCCGCACTGCCAACCATAAGAGCAACCATAACCAAGGGCATACATTTATAATCACACTTCATAAACCATCATTACGTAAGCATGATAAGTAACCATCATCGTATCATCTCTTAGGGAGTTTTTCCGAGCCACAGAAATTCAACACTACTGTTGTTTGCTCCTTGGGGTTTAAGGCCGGGTGTTTTGTAAAAGCACTTTGTAACAACTGCTGATGTAAAAAGGGCTTTATAAATCAATTTGATTGATTGATGATCTTAATTGGGCACAGAACAACGAGTCGGGTGGTTGCGGTAAGTAGGCTTTTGATAGTTTCCACGTGATGTCACGGCATATGCGAACGCCCACTTGGCGAGGGAAACTGTCTCCTTACATTGCCCACCATCGACAACTCGCCAACTTATACTAGTTTTACTTCAAAATTCCACATAATTGCAGTTCCATTGGATGTGCTAACCGCATATGTATTGTATTTTCAATCATATATGTTGCTTAATCATTTTAATCAATGACATGGTCTGTTTTTGTACCTATGCAACCAACTCCAATGTCCTAGCTAACGTTAGTGTGGCTAGCTAAACCTCTCTTTTTTATCATATAGCGTTAGCTAATTTAATAAAATTAATACAGGAAAAAATCGCACCAATCCAACCTTCTCCACAGCAACCCAGGCTGTCAATGGTGGGTCAGTTAAACAGTAGGAATGGTTTACCTGATATTGGGAAAACTTGTATATTACCGGTACATTTGTCACAACATTCTGTGTTATAGCTATATTCTGTGTTATAGCTAGCCCAGTTTCCCGATAACGTGGCACTTACGATGGTTTAACGATGCTAGTTGCCTTAAGATGGACTTAGTTACGACGGACTTACGCCTGTTTCCCAAACCACCACGTACGTTGCTCCTTAGAAACTGCATCGTAAGTTCTATAGGACTTATGTACGTATACGTTACAGCCGTTTGGAATGGAATTAGGCCGTGTTTGGAATGTAATTATGCCATGAATACGTTTTAAAGTAGCCTATTTATTGCATTGTCGATAGAGCTTGATTAGGCTACTTATCAGAAGCATATAATATCGCTGGCGATGTATTCTACTACTGCTTAGGCAATAGGAAAATGTAAAACTCGAAGAAGTAGTGAAATATAGTGTGGACGAAACATTATATCCAACCAATGGGATGGACTTCAGCCAATGAAAATCATATATTCGGAAATCGACCACGACATCAAATTATCAGTTCCTCCGGTAGCTATATAGATTACTTAATTTCTATAAAGGCCGTAATTACAATATATATTGGGGGGACACATCCCCCCCATTATTCAGATATGCTCAAAATGTCCCTCCCAATATATTGATATATAAATTATAAAAAAGATAAAAATGCGCTATGCTACGACAGACAACCATGCACCGCCGTCAAAAAATAATCATTAGCAAATGTGAACATAATCATAACTAAATTTAACAAATTGCCGTTATTATTACTACCGGTTCTGGTTCTGCGGTTTACTGTAGTTCTGCGTGTGGTTTGTCCAAGTGTTGTTGCCATAAACCAGCAGAAGCCGTCGGTCGATTGCTGTTAGGTACAATCTATGTACACTGTCCTCTCTTATTACTTTAAAATGTATTAAAAAGTGGAAAACTAAAATGTAATATGAGTGTTACGTATGTCTAACTGTCGATTGTGATAGTTTTAACATCAACACGTCATTTTGCGCTGGAACGGTAATTGTGGAAAGAAATAATAGTTTGCTAAAAAGCGTCAGTAATTGCATGGAGTGTAAACAAAGGTTTTTGGTGAAAACAGGCCGATTTGCGAGTGCTAATCAATCAGTCATCACAATGGTGCTCATGTGCGTATTCAACTAACGTTAATGTCTTACGTTAATGATTTTGTTAGAAATGTTAGAAAGCCCACGTGAAGTCTGAGTAAAGTGTCAATCATTTATGTTGCGCTGCATGTGTCACTTGTGCTGACCGTAGTCGTTTTAATTGATTGCATATTCGTATAGTATACTGTATAGCTGTATTTGCTTATGATAAATAGCATTATTAGTGTCTGTTTGATTAAAGTGCATGCAGTTTTATAAGTCAGCTTTCATTCACAATGTACCATCATGAACAAGAGGAAGGGTGGCAGTGACAGTCATCAGTTTTTTGGGCAGCCTCAGAAAAGCAAAGTTGAGAGCAGTGAGAAAATCAGTACCAGTCAGGTGATAGAAGTATACAGTAGCACAAGAGGTGATTCAAAGTAATTGATATAATAATCATTGCCATTCAGATCAGAAATGATTAGTAATCCATTCCTGAACATCATGGCAAGAAACTTGTTTACTGATATTTCTTTCATGTTCACTCTGGTGCGTTCAGAGTAAAGAAAGAGAGGGAGAGAGAGGGTATGAGGATGCCAACAGGGCAGGGAGAGCAGGTGACATGGAGGTGAATGAGAAAAGGAGCAAATATTGATGACCGATCTGATATTGCCCTGTTGGTGTTATTCTGACAACATTATAATTATAATTAATGTTGGCACAGGCACCACTAAGGTTAGGTTTAGGCATAGATGTCTCTGAGGTTAAGGTTAGGTCAAAGGGTGGGGGGCAGGGGAATGTTCTGTCTTTGGACTGGGGTAACCAACTAACTGCAATGTTGCAATGATGGTCCTGGAGAAACATTAATTATGATGTTTTTAGGAACAATACCAACACGGTGATATCAGATTGTGTACATATTGATGGTTAAGAGTCTTATAAATATTTAAAACATTTTTGAATGTTTTTCTAGGGGGACCCCCGGCTGATTTGGTCCCCCCCAATGTTGACTCCATGGCTACGGCCTTGATTTCTATAAGACTAGAAATACTTAAATCACATAGATGGGAATATAAAGCATAGTTGGAAAAATACATTGTAATTGTTTGAAAAAAAATGGAACGCAAGAGAAAAATTCAGAGCTGAAGAAATCGATGTTCTTCTTGACGTGGTAGAGGCACCAGCACCTATCTCAAAGACCGTGGCCTACCAGTAGCCTACAATGCGGGTGTTCAAACACGTGAAAGATAATTTTGAACATTTTTTCATAATAACGTTTTTCTTTATTCTCAGTTGATAATTGCATTCAGTTACATTCACATCCACTCACGCACTTATTATATAATTTGTCTAGCCTAAATAAATTGGTCTAAATTAAAACCGTTATTTTTCTATTGCCTTAATATTAACTGTTTACGATCATTCCGCGTGTGTTGAGAGGCGCTATTTCACAAGAACAGTAAAGTGCCTGTTCAGATCGGTTAAGATGGACTAAGGAGTGGTCCGGAGACACACTGATAAAATAACTAGGCAGTAACGTGCATCTTACCATCATCTTAGTGCTTTGGGAAACCCTGGGCAAGATCATCTTGCCCTAGGCAAGATTTTAGCTGGTGCCCCTTGCATCGCAGCCAATTCCACTACCGATCATTGTGTTCATACACTCACACATAAACTGCATAGATTTATGTCTTTGAGATTTTTTTTATTTTAGGAAGAAAAAAGAAAAACACAAAATAAAAACAGATTTAAAAAATATGTGACAAAATATATTATAAATACAATATAAATAAGAGCATTGCACAAAAACAATAATATTGTTAACAATACATATATATTACAGAAACCATGTAACCAGTGCAATATGCATAATGTAGCATTGTTCTACAGACTTACTTGCCTTTCTTGCAGCAAACAATTGACAAACAAATTACAATTTTTTTTTTCTTTGCTGCCACGTTTTGTTTTATGATTGTGCCATTATGTTATAACCTACAGTTGAATATGAATCCCATGAGAAATAAAAGAAAGGTGTTTTGTCTGCTCAGTGCTCACTCATGTTTTCTTTACAAATGGTACATATATTATCAACTCTCCAAGAGTATGCAAACCTTTGAGCACAACTGCACATACCTATACGTAACATAAGATTGCAAGGTGCAGGCCTTCTAATTGTACCTAGAATTTGTAAACAAACCGCTGGTGCCAGGGCTTTCTCTAATAGAGCTTCACTACTGTGGAATGATCTGCCCTGCCTGTTGGGCCCTGACCAGGGCCTCCCCTGGATAGGGCCACAGTGTCACTGGACCCCGTCTCGGCCTCAAGGTTTTATGCTTCTATATTATTGTGCGGGGGTGTAGGGTCAGTTCTCCTTCTCCATTGTAAATCCTTGTAAATGTAAGAAATGCACTCTCTAAATTTTACTTGTCTCCTGCTCCGTTTAAACTTAGGAGGAAATGAGGTCTTGGCCCACATCTCCGGAGTACCAGGCTCGAAAGACTCGTTGCTGTCCCTGTCCAAAGTTCTCCTGGTTGATTTGCAGATCAAGACGATACCTGACGATTCCAGCTGCCACTCTGCTGACCACCCCCTCCCTTCCCCCTGGTTGTCCCTGTCCTTGTCGATCTGGGCCCGGTTTCCCGATAGCATAGCACTTATGATGGTTTAACGATACACGTAGCCTTAAGTGGGACTTGTTTCCCGCCTGTTTAAAAAACCACCAAGTAAGTCGCTCTTTATAAAGTGCATCTTAAGTGCCACGTCACGGCCGTTTGGAATGGAATTAGGCCATCTCTGGGGCTTGGATTGGAATTATGCCATGAATACGTTTTGAAATATATTTCAAATATATATATATATATATATATATATATAATATATTTGAAATATATATTGCATTTCGATAGAACTTGCTTACTTATGAGAAGCATTTAATATCGCTGGCGTTGTATTCAACTACTACTTAGGCATCAATAAGATAATGTAAAACTCGAAGAAGTAGAGAAATGTATGGTGGACGAAACTGTTATTTTCAACAAATGGGGGTGGACTTCAGCCAATCAAAATCATATCTCCGGAAATCAATCACGTGACATCCAATTATCAATTCCTTGTAGCTATATAGAATACAAGTCACATGGCAATCAACACATGATTGGTTAACTGGGAATATAAAGCACAGTGAGTAAAATCGATTCTAATTGTTTATTCAAATGGAACACAAGAGAAAACATGCATTCTGGCATGTTCTTCTTGACGAGGTAGAGGCACCAGCACCTATCCATCAAATAATAGTAGTAGTACCATGCGGAGTTTCAGACTCGTGAACGGTTAATGTTTCTTAATTAGCCTATTTCTTGTTTTACGTACGTTTTTCTTTATCCTCAGTTGACCAATTGCATTCAGTTACATTTACATCCAGTCACGCACTTATTATCTAATTTGTCTAAATAAATGTCTGAATCAAAACTGTTTTATTCGTTCTATTGCCTTTATTAAATGTTTGCGATCACTCCTCTCATGTTGAGGGAGGCGCTATTTCACAAAAACAGTAAAGTGCCCGTTAAGATCGGTTAATTAAGATGGATTAACGAGTGGTCCGGAGCACTCGTTAATTATCGAGCGATGTTACGTGCCGCTTAAGTAACGATACTGTCGGGAAACGCACTGATAAAATACCTAGGCACTTAGGTGCATCTGACCTGGATTAGGTTTTACAGACTCAGGACACAAGCCCATATGCATTTATTAATTAATACAATCCGTACTCCTAAAATGTTCATAGGGCACAGCCAGAAGAGCATGGTTCCTCTCTAGGTTTCTTCCTAAATTTCGGCCTCTTTTAGGTACTTTTTCTAGCCGCTGTTGCTTCAACACTGTTGCTACTTGGGGTTTCAGGCTCTGTGTTTTGTAAAAGCACTTTATGATAACTGCTGATGTAAAAAGGGTTTTACAAATAAATGTTATTGATTAAATACATATTCAGAAACAGAACTGGGCCTGGTTTCCCGATAACGTGGCACTTAATGATGCACGTAGCCTTAAAATGGTCTTTGTTATGACGGACTTAACGCCTGTTTCCCAAACCACCAAGTTTTGTCGATCTGTATAAAAGTGCATGTAAGTGCAACGTTACGGCCGTTTGGAATGGAATTAGGCTATCTTTGGGGTGTAAGCTTCTCATTATTTTATATTTTAAATAAAAATGTGTTATATTTAAAAGCATAAACGACTCATACATTTGTGTAATAATACTTACATTAGGCCTAATAATAATAGGCTCATAAAAAAAGAAGATACCAGGTTCTGTAAGCAGTGGGTGTAAGCTTGTGTGAACAGGTAGTCGATAAAATTGTTTGTTTCTGACTGAAACAATTTTGGTCATACCTGGAAATTGTATCAAGTGTTGAAACACCTGGTTTTCTATAGGCTAGCTATTTCTCTCCACCGCAAATTGGTTAAACAAAAAAAAATGATATAGCCTAAGTATTTGTTAAAAACGCTAATAAAACAGTAAATAAACAGTAACAGTAAATAAAACTAAGTATAATATGTTGCTCCCGGCTAATTAAACAAATACTCAAAGATATAAAGCTATCCACTGCCGCTCGCGGACAAACGCTGCTTATTTAACACATTGTAGCGTATGCTTAAGAACTTTTTTCATTCAATCGACCTTTAGCTTTTTTTACGGTACAGTTACTATGGTGAAGAAAGGTAGTTCGCTCGAAAGTAAAGGTTTGTTTGGAGCTAGTGGACTTGGCCACCGTGCCCTTGGCGTTGGTGCCTTCGCGAGGTAGGCTCCTTGGCCAGCTCACCCGAAACAAGCAGACGTACTGCGGTCTGGATATCTCTTGAGGTGATGGTAATTACTCACTAACTACTAATATAATACATTCCTTATCATTAATATAACGGTAATTGTAATTTTAACAAAAGTCTTTCAACAATGAAATAAAAAAGAGCGCTGTGAAACCTTGTGCATATTAGGCTATGTGTCTCAGCTGGTGTGTATTTTTCTAGAGGTTTGGAAAAGGAAAAACAACCCTGTAACATGAAATACTTAAAATAAGCAACATAATTATACTATATTTAAATACGTAACAGTTATTTAAATATAGTTTTAATATATTGTGAATGCTGTTGTGAATGCTGATATTTTGTTCCGTCCAATAACTATCAAATGAAATGTCAAATGTTGTTAATAATATAGTAAATATAGGGATTGTCACGAATTTTATCAATACCTTAATTGGAATTTCACAAAAATAGTATTTGCTAAAAAGTGACCATGCACTACCCCATTCAGTATTCCTCATTATTAGGCTAACTTCAATCATATGTTCACACGCAATTCACAAAAATCCCACAAGGT
>JACXGI010018636.1:0-13018 GCA_016801175.1 Esox masquinongy | reverse complement strand
GGGGAGTTGACCAGGATGTGACAGGACCAGGGTTAGAACGGGGAGTTGCCTAGAATGTGACATTAGCAGGGTTAGGACCAGAAGTTCTTTGTGTTAACGGTTGACTTACGATCTCCCTCCTCCCTTTACCAGGAACAGTGGAAGTATGAGGTGGAGGAGAAGACCAGTAAAGAGGCCTGGGAGAAGAAGATGTCCAACACACAGCGGGGGTGAGTAAAGATGCGTTGTTCGACTCCAGGCCTGGATCTGACTTCCTGTGACCCTGGAATGGATCCTCTCCTCCAGTTACCCAAGTGCAGCAGCAAGGATTCAATGGCTGCTGACATTTTCAGATATGATCTGATCATTTGTGAAAACCTGTTTTGTTCGTCTCTCTCCATTCACAGTCTGCTGCAGCGTCTGGACGGTAAGTCCAAGGACATCTCTAAGATTGCGGCAGACATCACCCAGAATGTGTCTCTGCGACAAGGCATGGAGCGGAAGAAGGTCATCCAGCACATCAGGGGCCTGTACAAAACAGACCTGAGTGCTTCTAGACACTGGCAGGAACTAGTGCAACAACTCACACACGATCGGTGAGCAATGGGGAGGGGGTCACACTCACAAAGCCCTTTCCCCTTTGATATGAAAGGAGGTAGAAGAAGAACTATGACAAGTCATGCTCCAGGAAAATTGGTCCTATGCAGCTTGACCATGAAAAAAAGCTGCTATGCAGTGCTATGTTATGCTATTGCCATGGTACATTATGGTAATGCTATTTGATGTGTATTTCAGTGCTGTGTGGTACGACCAGGCCTCCTACCCTACCTCCTGGCAGCTTGACCCCACAGAGGGGCCCAACAGGGAGAGGAGACGCCTACAGAGGTGTTACCTTACCATCCCCAACAAATACCTACTCAAAGACCGACGCAAGCCAGAAGGTACTCAAATCTATTTCCTGAACTTTCCCAACAAATACCTGCTCAAAGACCAACACAGTTCAGAAAGTACCCTAACCCAATTCCCTGAGCCCTGACCATCCTCAACAAAGACCTGCTCAAAGATTGATGCAAGCCAGAAGGTACCCTAATACTATTCCCTGACCATCCCCAACAAATACCTGTTGAAAGACCATGGCAAGCCAGAAGGTAGCCTAACCCTATTTCCTAAATATTCCTATATAAAAACCTGCACAAACATCAGCGCAAGCTTGTAGGTACCCTTTTTGAGCCCTGACCATCCCCAACAAATACCTGCTTAAAGACCGACATAAGCCAGATGTTACGCTAAACCCAACCGTATTCCTTGACCATCCCCAACAAATACTTTCTTAACGGCTGACAGCAATCAAATCATACTCTAAGATGAATTGGATGATTTTAGAAATCTTCCGCTGTTGACAAGAGTCTTTAGAAACCGGTCTAGATAGCCCTTATTTTACAATCCTTATGGTACATGTGCATTTATGGCGCTTTCTGATATACTGCCCCTCACTGGCTTTCTTATCTTGTTCGTCTATCTCTGCTCTCAGATCCAGCAGCACGGGCTCCACTGTCCTTCCTATTTGAAGATAAGACCCACTCGTCCTTCTCCTCCACAGTGAAGGACAAGGCCACTAGCGAACCAATCCGATTCACCCGACGCTGCTTTAGTGTGGCTCCATCCAGAGAAACATCAGGAGAACTGTTGCTGGGCAAGACTGACGTTTACTTTCATTTACTTTTATCTAATTTGAGAAAATGTAATTATTTATATGTAATGTCAAAGTGTGGGACCTGCTGTGATCTTTGACCTCCTGTATCTACAGGGAAGTCTGGGATGTACTTTGTTGAGGACAATGCGGCTGATGACCATGACAACCAGAGTATCCACGGGGAGACAGAGGCTGCGTCGTTCTCCTGGACTTACGAGGAGATCAAGGAGGTCCATAAGAGGTGGTGGCAGCTCCGAGACAATGCTGTGGAAATCTTCCTCACCAATGGACGAACACTGCTGCTCGCCTTCGATACAACCAAGGTAGGGTAGATTGACTGCGACAGAATTGATTACGTTTAAGAATAGTAATAGTTCATTTTTGCTATGTCTCTCTTATTTTTTGTTACTGTTTTATGAAGCATCCAGAATTTAAAGGATTGCTTTTTTTTCAAAAGACAGCAGTGTGAAAACTGATTGCATTTGCTAGAATAAAGTTGCATAATACTTACCTGCAGCAAGCTTATAAGTGAATGATGCCTATAAGTTGTACAAATGTAATAAAACAAGTTGTTTTATTTCCTGTCTCGTAGTTTCGTGACGATGTCTACCACAACATTCTGACCTCTGACCTTCCGAACCTGTTGGAGTATGGCAACATCACAGCGTTAACACACCTGTGGGGCTCAGGGCAGATCAGTAACTTTGAGTACCTGACGCACCTTAACAAGCATGCTGGGCGGAGCTTTAATGACCTAATGCAGTACCCGGTTTTCCCCTTCATCCTGAAAGACTATACAAGTGAAACTCTGGACCTTGGGGACAACGCCATCTATAGGTATTACACTATTAACACTAACCCTGTAGACCTGGGGGACAGCACCATCTATTGGTATTATAGTATTAACATTAACCCTAGAGACCTGGGGGACAGCACCATCTATTGGTATTATAGTATTAACATTAACCCTAGAGACCTGGGGGACAGCGCCATCTATTGGTATTACAGTCTTTTTTGCTGTCATTTTTGCCTGGCTTTCAGAAACCTAAACAAACCCATTGCGGTCCAGTCTAAGGAGAAGGAGGATCGGTATGTGGACAACTACAAGGTACTTCGTTCTTTCAGCCTCACTGTGTTACCGTGGTACTGCCCAGTACACCCAGGAGGAGTGTCGTAATGGGGCGCAGTGTTAATTCTGACAGTGTATTGGTCCAGTACAGTGTATTGGTCCAGTATCTAGAAGGAGTATTGTAAGGGGGCCCAGTGTTAATTCTGATGGTGTATTTGTTCAGTATCTAGAAGGAGTATTGTAAGGGGGCGCAGTGTTAATTCTGATGGTGTATTTGTTCAGTATCTAGAGGAGGAGTATCGTAAGGGGGCGCAGTGTTAATTCTGATGGTGTATTTGTTCAGTATCTAGAGGAGGAGTATCGTAAGGGGGCACAGTGTTAATTCTGATGGTGTATTTGTTCAGTATCTGGAGGAGGAGTATCGTAAGGGGGCACGGGATGATGACCCAATGCCACCTGTCCAGCCGTACCACTATGGATCTCACTACTCCAACTCTGGCACGGTGCTACACTTCCTGGTTCGCATGCCTCCATTCACCAAGATGTTCCTGGCCTACCAGGGTGAGTCCACATTCATACACAAACACATCATTAATGACAGTAATATATAGTGACACACACACAAACACATCATTAATTACATAGTAATATATAGGGATGCACTGATAGGACAGTTATTATAGTAATATATAGGGATGCATCAATAGGACAGTTATTATAGTAATATATAGGGATGCATCGATAAGACAGTTATTATAGTAATATATAGGGATGCATCGATAAGACAGTTGTTATAGTAATATATAGGGATGCACCGATAAGACAATTATTATAGTAATATATAGGGATGCATCAATAAGACAGTTGTAATAGTAATATATAGGGATGCATCGATAGGACAGTTATTATAGTAATATATAGGGATGCATCGATAGGACAGTTATTATAGTAATATATAGGGATGCATCGATAAGACAGTTATTATAGTAATATATAGGGATGCATCGATAAGACAGTTATTGGCCAGTGGTGATATTCATATACCTCAATCGCCTATATCGTTATCTTTCTATATAGTTTCATACATTCCTTTTGTATTTGTACATTATAAAATAAATGTCTGAATATAAATGTAGTAAATAAGGTAGGTAAGGCATTTAAAATGTCATACTGCTTTAAAAATGCCATTGTTGATCTTTGGAAAGGGAGTCATTTGCTAAGGATTAATTTGTTTAAATTAGCTGGGTTTCTGAAGAATGTTAAGTGCCCTGACAGTTTACAGCCTTAAAAGCATATTCAAAGTCTACCAGCCTTAAAAGCATATTCAAAGTCTACCAGCCGCTGATATTGCCAGCCCCCATCCCTTTACACCATAAAATACAAATGAATGAGTATGCTGTGTAATGAAAAAAATGATACAATTATTTCCAGTAACAAGTAACATGGTATATTCCTGCTCAATTAACAAGACATATTGTGGCCTCATCTGACTCTGTTCTTTATGATGCTATTAGTAAAATGGTCTTGAAGTTTTTTATGATGTTATTAGTAATGTTTCTAAGCTAAGGTTCTAAAATGTGAGCATTTTAGTTCTATTTTCCGGAAAGAACATCCTAATTAGACTTATTTGTTACGATGGCTGGCCTGCATCAAAGGATTCTTTGTTCAATCTTTCTTCTCCATCTGTTCTTCGCCCTTTTTAACTAGCCAATTCTCTCTCTTCCACTCTTCCTAAACGCATGCTCTTTCTCTTCATCCCCACTGTGCTTTCCATTTCTTTCTGTTTCTCTCTCTCTGCTCCTCCCGCTCTTTCGTCCTCTGAAGCCTCACATGGTTGCTATATGCCAGTAGCGGTGCTTCATAAGACCATGAAAGGAGTCCTGGTCATTGACAAAGTTCCAGCTTTGATGAGCTCCGCTGTGTTTGTCCTGTGTCATCAGATCACAGTGTAATTGTGTGTGTCTGTGGGTGTGTGTTCCAGACCAGAGCTTTGATATCCCAGACCGGACGTTCCACTCTATGAATACAACATGGCGTCTTTCTTCCTTCGAGAGCATGACTGACGTCAAGGAGCTCATCCCAGAGTTCTTCTACCTGCCTGAATTCCTCGTCAACAGGGAGGGTAGGTGTCCGACACACAAACTCACTAATATCTGGAACTATAGAATTTTTCAAGCCCACAGTAGAGTTCCTATTCCTGGTCCACTGAGACACACGCCCTGCTAGAGAGTTCCTGGTCCGCTGAGACCACACCCCCTGCTAGAGAGTTCCTGGTCCGCTGAGACCACACCCCCTGCTAGAGAGTTCTTGGTCCACTGAGACCACACCCCCTGCTGTAGAGTTCCTGGTCCACTGAGTCCACACCCCCTGCTGTTGAGTTCCTGGTTCAGAGACCACACCCCCTGCTGTAGAGTTCCTGGTCCACAGAGACCACACCCCCTGCTGTAGAGTTCCTGGTCCAGAGAGACCACACCCCCTGCTGTAGAGTTCCTGGTCCACAGAGACCTCACCCCTTGCTGTAGAGCTTCTGTTCCTGATCCACAGAGACCACACCCCTTTCTGTGAAGTTCCTGGTCCACAGAGACCACATCCCCTGCTGTAGAGTTCCTGGTCCAGAGAGACCACACCCCCTGCTGTAGAGTTCCTGGTCCAGAGAGACCACACCCCCTGCTGTAGAGTTCCTGGTCCAGAGAGACCACACCCCCTGCTGTAGAGTTCCTGGTCCACAGAGACCTCACCCCTTGCTGTAGAGCTTCTGTTCCTGATCCACAGAGACCACACCCCTTTCTGTGAAGTTCCTGGTCCACAGAGACCACATCCCCTGCTGTAGAGTTCCTGGGGCCTCATGTATCAATCGTGCGTACGCACAAACGTGCGTAAACAATGAGTACGCCAGTTTTGATTTGGAAAGTGTGCGTATCGCTACACAAATTTCAACCCATGTGTATGCACAGCCTCGCGGTTGAATTGAAGAAATACCATGCTATTTTGGAAAAGCTGGTAGAGCAATGTCAACTGAAACACATGGGAAACATTTTCTATAGAAATCAATAGAAATATGAATAGCCTACAGGAATGCACAAACTGTTTCCTGCAACATCGTAGGTTTATAGGCTATGGATGTAGCAAACGTCAAAACCCTACAGCCTGTAGCTGATCCAAAAACTGTTAGGACTAATAGGTTGTAAAACGTAGCCCGTTCAGTGGGCATATCCATACAGTTTGAAAACAAGACGAACAATAGCCCCATGTGCACGTACGTAAAGCAACACATTCGCCATTGCATATGTAAAATTAAAATAAAATAAAAGTTATAGGCTATTGCTATGCAGCACTAAATGAAAACTGCATTTCACTAAAACGAAACAATCATTTTAACAGAAGGTCTTTGATCAAGAGTCATTGATCTTGTATAAAACTTCTGGAATGTTATACACTTTCTTGGCCACATTCTCTAGGCTACTGTTTCTTTTAACAGATCTTGCATTTGGCAGTGCCACGACCCGGTCCGACCTGGTAAGTCCTCACTTGAAACTATACGGGCCGCTGCCAAACTGCAGAGCCCCACAACCCCACTCTGGGATGCCACTGCAGATACTTGTTCTGTAGCAATTTTATGTCTTGATTGATATGATTCTTGAATGGGAATTTGAAATGTTATGATTAGCCTAATGGCAAATGATCATTTACTGCATCCCTCCCACAGCGACATGTCGGTGTCCCCATCTAGGACTTTACTGCAACCCTCCCACAGCAACATGTCAGTGTCCCCATCTAGGACTTTACTGCGTCCCTCCCACAGTGACATGTCGGTGTCCCCATCTAGGACTTTTCCACTCAGATCTCCCCAATGATGCCAGCGATTTGCTAGTCAGTGGGAGAAATATCTGTCACACTTTGCCCTTCTCTTGTAGTTTGGACACTGGTTAGGAGTGCAGCAATTCGCTTTCTCATGTCTACTTGTCAGGCTACTTGATACGTTTTGAAAAAGGACTTGTTTTTGCCAGACCGCGTAAGCGGAGCCAGCTAAGAAGAGTGAATGTCTGTTACTGACTGACTGACTGACTACCCCTTGTTAAATAGCATACTGGTTAGAGAAACGGACTTGTGAACTATAGGTCCTGAGTTCGTATCTCCTCGCAGGCGAAGCGAAGTACGCATTGTGAATTATTCCATATTGACGACAACTTTGCTGGCTAAAACCGAAACCTGAAACTGTATACGGTTATATTGCGACTGTTTCTGGCATGGAATAGTTCATCTTCAGTCTCGCTAGCAATTGCTCAATTCTTATGATTATTCCTTGGAAGTTAGTAGATACTAGTAAGCCTATTACTGGCTAATAAGCTGTTAAAACGGCCAGTGGCAAAAGCAATACCGTTCATAGATGCTATTTGTGGTGGAGGTAAAATTCTGTGGCGTAGTGGTTAAAGACAGTGCCTCTCATGTGGAAGACCTAAGTTAGAATCTGTTGAGAGCAACGACATTTATTAATTATTTCTGGTAGATTCCACGATTTTCTCGTCTTTTCACTTGATGAAAAAGTTAGTTATCGTCGCCTTTATTGATAGTTATTGTATAAATGTCATTCACCAATGAAAGAAAAAAGTATGTTGTTTTGCCATGAAAGAAAAAAATAGGTTCTTATGCCATGAAATGAAATAGCTTTGGCAGACTGGCTAGCAATTGGTCAATTCTTTTGACTATTCCAGTAAGTTAATAGATACCGGTAAACCTTATTACTGGCTAATACGCTGTTAAAATGGCCAGTGGCAAACGCCATACATAGACACTATTTGTGGTGGAGGTAAACTTAGTAAGAAACGTTAGTCAGTTTAACTGTATCAATGTCATTCATGAATGGCCAATTAACTTTTAAAACGGCCAGTGGCAAAAGAGGATTTGTTCAGGATAGAGACAAGAGGCTATACTGACACCACACAAATGTACAGCTCTGTGGTCTAGTGGTTAACGATGCAGCCTTCCATTTGGGTGAGCCGGGTTCGAATCTCGAGGTGGCCACGTTTTCTATTTCGGGCCGGCTGAACTAGGCTTGCCTGGTTTCTTGTTAGATTCTATATCAGATGACATTATTTGAAGTTCACATTATGGGAAATGTGTTTTCTTGTTTTTTCTGACCGGTCTCCACCTTGCTTCATGAGTAGCCCTTGTTGTAGAGTTCCTGGTCCACAAAGACCAAAAACATTTTTTTTTAAATCAGTTTTTATATTTCTTAGATCTCTATTTTTTTGTCTGGAGGAATCCTGATCTGTTCTCCTGTCTCTCTGTCTGGAGGAGTCCTGATCTGTTCTCCTGTCTCTCTGTCTGGAGGAGTCCTGATCTGTTCTCCTGTCTCTCTGTCTGGAGGAGTCCTGATCTGTTCTCCTGTCTCTCTGTCTGGAGGAGTCCTGATCTATTTTTCTCCTGTGTCTCTGTCTGGAGGAGTCCTGATCTGTTCTCCTCCTGTGTCTCTGTCTGGAGGAGTCCTGATCTGTTCTCCTGTCTCTCTGTCTGAAGGAGTCCTGATCTGTTCTCCTCCTGTGTCTCTCTGTCTGGAGGAGTCCTGATCTTTTCTCCTGTGTCTCTCTGTCTGGAGGAGTCCTGGTCTGTTTTTCTCCTGTCTCTCTCTGTCTGGAGGAGTCCTGATCTGTTCTCCTCCTGTGTCTCTCTGTCTGGAGGAGTCCTGATCTGTTCACCTGTCTCTCTGTCTGGAGGAGTCCTGATCTGTTCTCCTGTCTCTCTGTCTGGAGGAGTCCTGATCTATTCTCCTGTTTCTCTGTCTGGAGGAGTCCTGATCTGTTCTCCTCCTGTGTCTCTCTGTCTGGAGGAGTCCTGATCTGTTCTCCTCCTGTGTCTCTCTGTCTGGAGGAGTCCTGATCTGTTCTCCTCCTGTGTCTCTCTGTCTGGAGGAGTCCTGACCTGTGTGTCTGTGTCCCCTGCAGGTTTTGACTTTGGTGTGCGTCAGAACAGTGAGCGCGTGAACCACGTCAACCTGCCTCCCTGGGCCCGGAACGACCCACGCCTCTTCATTCTGATCCACCGACAGGCCCTGGAGTCAGACCAGATCTCCCAGAACCTCTGTCACTGGATAGACCTGGTGTTTGGGATCAAGCAGAAGGGCAAAGCTGCTGTACATGCCATCAATGTGTTCCACCCTGCAGTGAGTAGTAGTTCTACTGTCTACCAAACCATTCACATTGTATAGGCCATTATCAACCAGGTGGAGCCTATTAGCGGTGTCATTTATGCCAATTTATGAAACCACTAATAAAATCATATATGTTCATATATGCCAATTATATCCTGCTGGTTCTATCAAAAGGAAAAAGACAAACAAGGTTTGCCCAAATTAATAAAAAGCTGCATTTTCTTTTCTTTTGGAAAACCTTTCTGAAATGTTTTATGTTGTGTCCTCTAATGAGACACTTGAGAAGGAGAAACATTACGTGATGTTTTCTGGTTTTGACTAGTGTGTCAGTTGTTCTAGTTGACCCCTGTGTCTGTAGACATACTTCGGCATGGACGTGTCTTCAGTGGAGGACCCAGTACAGAGACGGGCGCTGGAGACCATGATCAAGACGTACGGCCAGACGCCCAGGCAGCTGTTCTCTGCCTCCCACATCAGCCGAGCAGGGCCTCGGCTCCTCATGGAAGGGGAGCTACCTGCTGCCATGGGCCTCCTGGTGCAGCTGGCCTTTAGAGACAACCGGGAACAAGTCAAAGAAATAGTCTACCCGGTAGGTCAGAGGCGTGATAAGGTTATTGGTTATAGACTGACATTATTAATGCACTAGACTGAAGATAACTGCTGCTCTGCCGAAAGCATGTGGTCTCCATTTTGCTAGCAAGCATGGTTGTTAGAATTTGGCTAGCCGTAAGTGCAAGCCTAGCACAAATAGGGCCATATCTGATCATTTGGGGGCCACTTTTGCTGAAAATGTGTGTGTGTGATTAACTCCTGATAGTAATGTAAACAACTGTTAAAGACCCCATAAAATGGCGCTCTTACTTGATTTTATGATACACGAGCGCTGGCACTGAGTGCGCTGGAGACGGGCTGCCTTAAATGCGTGACAGATTTTAATTACATTTTTCAGTGTAGACTACATCAGAGATATTTTTCTCAGAAAGCAATTCTCCACTCCATGAAAAAACTTTCAATGCATTATTCTGGCGACGGGGTTAGAAAACGTGGGCTAAACCTTGTGGTCCCGCGGTAAACATTGAATCAGCTCATTGTACAGCAAGGATGACAAGTGGCATTCAAGTAGTATCAGTTTTCAGTTTATTTCTCCCCACTAAAGTTCTCTTTCGAATATATAACGCAACACTATCAGCTCCTTGTATCAGCTCCACTATTCAAGACAGGCAGACACGGAGGAAAAGAAACCATTCAACTTTTACTTTACTCTCTTCCAAATCCTCCAGCCATGTAACTATCCATTCATGAAATTAAATCACACACTTTAGGGGCCTCCTTACCCTGGGAATATGCACGAACATTAATGGCTTGTAAGAGTGGCATTACAATGTAAGGGGACGCGCAACAGAAGTAATCCTTCCTGGCCAGTGATAAATCACGGAACAGCATCGCACATTGTAGAACATAATTCTGTCCAACGATGAAACCCACCAAATCACACTTCAGGATGTTCTGTTACCAGCATATACAAAGGAAGTCGCCTTTCTGGAGAGAATGCAGACAAGTTGTTTCCTCCATTATTTCAGGCTTCTCAACTTGAGTAACTGACTTTATGGGGAAAAAATTGTTAAAAATATATACATAGCTTAGGGTTTACGTTAGCCGGCAAATGCAGGCTTTTCGCCGGTATCATGTAGTTGTCCGGCAGATGAAAATATCAATGGACGAAATGTTTGGTGGGAAATGTGCCAAATAAATAGATTAATAGCATATTGAATAGCCTAATATTGTGTGACCTATATGATCTGTTGCCAAGAAAACAGCAAGCCTCCCCTGTTTCAGTAAGACATTACTGAGTATTTGGTCACGTGACTAAGCGTGGCATGAGATTCAAAAGCTGCACACTCCGGCAGCAACTCCAGCATACACGTTTAATATGCAATGGCACAACATATATTAATATCCATACATTTTAATGCACATGATCTAATTAGGAAATATGGTTGGAAATGGCAAAATGACAAATTACTTACAATATTAGTCAAAATATTTTACACACACTTGAGTGTTTTTTTCTTTTGTTGATCAGAGTTGATGTAACAGATAAGCGACTGAAATGCGTTTTCTATTTAGGTTAAATATACAGAAATTTAGAAGCAAACAAGTTTCAGTAAATGATCTGCGCCTATAACTTTGGGCAGAGCTCTCAAACGCTCTTCTGCATCCATGGCCTGGACATTCTATGGAAACTGACATGATTCACATGGTATTTGTTGAGACGTTTCTAACATTGGCTTAAAAATCCCTTTTTCAGATTGGTTTTAATTAATGATTTTGTAATCAAAATATTGTGCAAAAAGATTGTCTAAAATAATTGCGATCTGGCTGAAATTATTGCGATGAGGCAGTTATGTAATGATTGCGCCGGCCCTAGTGGTAGCCTATATGCTCAGTTCGCAAAGACTGTGCAGAGTTTATTCTGCTGACTAATTTAAATAAAAAACATTTGTTGGATCATAGCGTTTTTTATTTTGCATAATCAGTCAGTTTGATGTTCAGTTCCAGATTTGTGTTTTTTTGGTATTTACTTTGACTTAGATGTTTAGTTCAACAGTTAACCTGTTTCTAATCACTTTCTTTTACAGAGTTGGGGGGTGGTATTGGAAGATTAATGGGCTATCGGCTTTTTCCTGCTCCAAACTATCATTATTATATCAGCCTTTAAAAATCCACTATTGGTCCACCTCTAGTACAGGGCAATGTTCCATCCAATCAGCTGCCATTTATATGTCTGCCTCCTGACAACATTTCTCCAGTTCACCCTTTTAGTTTGTTGTAGGCAGAGCAAGAGCACATCAGGTACAGTTGCATTGACAGTGGTGTTATATACTTACAATTGTATTGACATTGGTATTACACACCGCTCAAAAAAATGTACGGAACATATCCGATCAATGGAGGCCCCAGCTTGCAACTTACAGGACTTAAAGGATCTGCTGCTAACGTCTTGGTGCCAGATACCACAGCACACCTTCAGAGGTCTAGTAGAGTCCATGCCTCGATGGGTCAGGGCTGTTTTGATGGCAAAATGGGGACCTACACAATATTAGGCAGGTGGTCATGATGTCATGGCTGATCGGTGTATATACTTAGTTTTATTGACAGTAGTATTATATATATATACTTAGTTTTATTGACAGTAGTATTATACAGGTGCTGGTCATATAATTAGAATATCATCAAAAAGTTGATTTATTTCAGTAATTCCATTCAAAAAGTGAAACTTGTTTAATGTATACATTCATTCCACACAGACTGATATATTTCAAGTGTTTATTCCTTTTAATTTTGATGATTATAACTGACAACTAATGAAAACCCTAAATTCAGTATCTCAGAAAATTAGAATATTGTGAGAAGGTTCAATATTGAAGACATCTGGTGCCACACTCTAATCAGCTAATTAACTCAAAACACCTGCAAAGGCCTTTAAATGGTCTCTCAGTCTAGTTCTGTAGGCTATGCAATCATGGGGAAGACTGCTGACTTGACAGCTGTCCAAAAGACGACCATTGACACCTTGCACAAGGAGGGCAAGACACAAAAGGTCATTGCTAAAGAGGCTGGTTGTTCACAGAGCTCTGTGTCCGAGCACATTAATAGAGAGGCGAAGGGAAAGAAAAGATGTGGTAGAAAAAAGTGTACAAGCAATAGGGATAACCACACCCTGGAGAGGATTGTGAAACAAAACCCATTCAAAAATGTGGGGGAGATTCACAAAGAGTGGACTGCGGCTGGAGTCAGTGCTTCAAGAACCACCACGCACAGACGTATGCAAGACATGGGTTTCAGCTGTCGCATTCCTTGTGTCAAGCCACTCTTGAACAAGACACAGCGTCAGAAGCATCTCATCTGGGCTAAAGACAAAAAGGACTGGAATGCTCTCGTCTGGACTGCCAAAGTTATGTTCTCTGATGAAAGTAAATTTTGCATTTCCTTTGGAAATCAAGGTCCCAGAGTCTGGAGGAAGAGAGGAGAGGCACAGAATCCACGTTGCTTGAAGTCCAGTGTAAAGTTTCCACAGTCAGTGATGGTTTGGGGTGCCATGTCATCTGCTGGTGTTGGTCCACTGTGT
>JACXGI010018635.1:0-12697 GCA_016801175.1 Esox masquinongy | reverse complement strand
TGTGTGTGTGTGTGTGTGTCTGTGTGTGTGTGTGTGTGTGCGTGCATGTGTGTTCCAGATTGTGAAAGGAATCAAAGAAACGATGGATATGGCAGTTCACAGTACTTCTCCCAAAACCCTGCCTACCTCAGCCCTAGCTTATCAGAGGGCAGGCTTCATAAAGAAAAAGACAGAAAGGGCCAAAGCTGGAAAAAGGTAAAAAAAAAGAAAAACATGTGCAGACACAGACACACACACACATTCACATATATCGACAAGTCTCATTTAGTTGTTAAGAGTTCATAAGACCTCAAGAGAAATTAACATCACAAACTTATCAATAAAACGTAATAAAGACGCATTTAGATCCCAATTTATTCTAAATCACAACCACTTAATGAGCTGGTAACAACATAATCACATGTTAATAATAACCTTATCACACGGTCATCACAACCTTATTACATCTTAATCACAACCTCATCAGATTGCTCACAATCACAATCTCATTTTCATGTATTCTCAAATCACTCGCATACATACACGTCACTCAACTAATCACAACTTAATAACTAACTCATCAGCCTGGTCCATAACTTAATTGCAACCCAAACCCACCCAGGTCAGGTAAACATCTCGGGACACGAGGCCTCTCTTCGTGTGTGAGTGGGTGTGCAATATAAGTCTAATCCTTCCTGTAATGTCCAGCCTGTTGTTCATCATCAGTTGGTGAGTATTACAGTGGGGCTGTTCCTCTCCCAAGGCTGCTTTGGGTTAACCCTAAACTGGCACACCGTATTCAATTAGGCATGGGCTTAACTAATTTAATCAGATTTGTCAGTTGAGAGTAGAAACAAATCGTTGGAACGCCTGGGGCCTGATGGGAGATTAGACTGTATTAGACAGATCCAGCTGCTCCATTTACACATTACAGTATTTGAATTGTCTAAAATGGATGACCTGTAGATGTTTTGATAAGAATGCTTATTGCTAAGGTTAGGATTCGGTCCAAAGTCATTAGATCACTAACTGAAAGATTGTTGACAGTTAATGAACATCTTCAAAACATCTCTATGGGAACATCCAAAAAAGTGTTAGCTAATGTAATTCTGAGTTAACCCAACATGGCCCCCTACTGGTGACACAGAGATAAAATCACTGGCAGTTATGTGTTATGTGACTCACTGACATCTGCTGGGAGTACAGGGGTACTACGGTGTGTCCATTAACCGGGAGGCTGAGCTTACTGCAGATCCCTCTTTTAATCTGCTTTCCACCTTCACAATTTTCTCTTTCTTCTTTCTCTTTCTCTGCTCCTCTGCTTTTCTCTTCTCTTTCCATTTTACTGCCTCTCCTTTCTCATCTTTTCTCCCTTGCTCTTCTCCTCTCTCACTCTTCTCTCCTCCCCTGCTTCTCCAATCTCAGAGGTCTAAGCTGCTGGACTATCTGTATCTGTCTTGCTTCTCTGTCTGCTGGAGGAGAAAGGTACCACAAGCCCCATTAGGGCTGGTCTGAGGCGGTAGTTAACACCATAGCCTTAGATCCTGAAGCATAGATAGCATAGATCCTGAAGGGACTATGAGTCAATAGTGAATTTAGCTTGTAGCTAAAAAAGGCCGCTGTCACTCACTGGGCTCCATTGTGGTTAACTTGTGCTAGTAGCTAGCTTGTGTTAGTTTACTGGGGTGTAGGATTGCAGAACTCCAGTAATTTAACCAAATTTCCTAGGTTTTCTAGAGATCCTGGTTAGACGATTCCAGATTTCAGGAAAACCTTTGAATTTGTCAAAATATACCAACATGGTTCTGCCTTACTTTGTTCCCACTGGGGGATTGTGGGGATTGCAGTAATAATGATGTAACGGAGTCCCTCCTGCCTCTTCTTTCTCCACTAGTCAACAGCATCATCGCCAGACGAGGACTGTTTGGCCTTTTCATTCCGGCCACCACCCAGCCCTCCACCTAACTGTTACCGAAGCATTGACGACACGGTTAACGGCTGTGATCTCACAGTTGGGGAGGACACAGAGTGGATTAAGCCTCTCCCCCTGCCGACGCCGGAGGAAAAGATGAGGCAGCAGGCTTTGGCTATCGGCGCTGAAGTGGTACCCATTAACATCACTGGTGAGTACACATTCGCAGACAGACACACAGACACACACACACACACACACACACACTTCAAATGGAAAGCATAAGAGGATTGACAGATATCCAGATATCTGTATGTGTCACCATTCAGGTGAGAGTTTTGAGCGTCAGGCGAGTTTCCGGCGAGCGTTAGCCAACACAGACACTCTGAGTCGGCGACCCCGGAACAAACTCACACGCCGCAAGACCATCACCGGAATACCTGATGACATCACCAGAGTTCCGGGTATGTCTCTCCCGCTCCATTCTGCTCCAGCTGTCACCCCGTATCATGGTGTGTGTGTGTCAATATACCCCAAATCCCCCAGTATATGTTATTGCCAGTTACCAACACAGTTAAAGCAGTAAGAAGTGATGTCATACCCGTGGTATACAGTCTCATATACCATGGCTATCAGACAATCAGCACTCAGGATTTAAAGCACCATATTTATAATTGGAAATAAGTGTGTGTGTGTGTGTGTGTGTGTGTGTGTGTGTGTGTGTGTGTGATTGTGATTGTGTGCCAGTACCTGGCTTTGCTGTGAAACCTCTCTCCCTTTCTTCTCTGTTCTTCCCCCACCACCGCTCCTTCTCTCCTCCCTCCTCTGCAGAAAGCCAGCCGGCTGAGGGCTGTGGAGTGTCAGTGGTCCTCCCTGGTCAGTACTCCACCTTGGGACGGACCGGCAGTGTCAACACGGCCATGCTGCATTGCCCTCTCACCCAGCGCACACACACACAGTCACACACACCCTCAAACACCCCAGAAGCGGACCTGATGGAGGAGGAGAAAAACAGGGAGGAGAACCAGAGGGTTGTGAAGACGTCAGTGCGTCGGATCCGAGCGCAGAGAGGACAGGGAATCTCCTCCCTGATGGCCTCTCTCACCCCGACCCTCACCCCTAACCCCTCCCTGATGCCTCAAACTCAAGCTCCCCCCTCCCTCAGTCTCACCTGCTCCCCCTCCCAGGGAGGTGTTTCTCTGGAGGGTGATGATGGAGGAGAGGGCTTCCGTAGCCTCCCCCATCAAAACACGATGTCCTCCCTGGGCTCTGAGAGCAGCTGCCTCAGCTCCCCCTACAGCACACTCTGTGACACTGAATCCTGCTCTACGGTGAGTCCCTGAATTAGGGCTGGAACGTTCTCAGTTTACACAAATATTGAGGTTTGGAAAACCTTTGTGATCTGGCAGAAATATCTGGGAAATCCCGCAAATCCTCTAACTTGTAATTCTGGAGAAAAGAAAACATAGCCTGGATGTATAACGCACTGTTCCCTGATCACACATATTAAGTGTGCTTACATTATTCTGTTTATCATGTCCGGGTTCTCTCCAGGAACAAGACCTCCAGAGCCATTCCGAGGAGGGTTGGAACAGCAGATCCCAGTGTCAGAGCACCTCCCTCGCAGACGACTGGAGCTACGAACCCCTCCTGCCTTCCAGCCATTCCTCCCCTCTTCATCCAATTTCCTCCCCGTCTACAACTGACTGCAGCTCCCTCTGCTCTGAGAACGCAGACAGCACCACGCACTCCCCCTTGCAGAGGCTGAAGTCACACAGCCACGGCTGCATTTCTGTCGATTATGCCACCAGCAGCAACGACTCTGTCCATGGTAGCCAGGACCCTGATGGGCTCAGCAGCGGGAGCAACGACTGTGTCCATGGTAGCCAGGACCACGACGGGCTCAGTAGCGGCAGCCTGTCGCACAGCATCTCCCTGAGGAAGTCCAAGAAGCCCCCGCCCCCTCCCACCCGCTCCACCTCGCTTTGCCGTAAACCCAGCCGGGGGAAACCGCCGCGCCACAACTTCAACAGCGCCTCCAGCCGTCCTGAGGACAGAGATGATGCGGCGCCGAGGAGTCCCTGTCTGGTTCCCGTCTCTCCTACGGTGTCTCCTGGCCTGTTTGGGGACCCTTGGGTTCCTCGCTGTAGCAGCCTCAGCAGCCTGGGCAAGGGGGTCAGGGGTGGTTCTGACACCAGCAGGCAGATCCCTCACTTCCACAGCTTCCACCATCAGCCCAACCCCGGTGAAGACCTGGACTACCCGGCCAGCCCCAGCTCCCAGCAGCCTCTCCACCTGCCGCCTGTGACTCGCTCGGCCAGCGCTGGTGGGGTGAGCTTGCCCACGAGGCCAACCTCAGGTCCTCAGATGGATGCCACTGCATGGAGACACCGGAGCCCAGCCTCTTCCGCCTCCAGCGGATACTCCAGCCAGTGCGACACCCCAACCACCTCCTCCTCACCCAGAACGCCATCCTCACCACTGACGTCCTCCTCCTCCCTCCCCCTCACCACCTCACCCGCCCTTCCCTACACCACCTACTCCTCGCTCCCCAGAACACGCTCCAAGAGAGACTCACCGAAACCCCCCGTCCCAGAGAGAAAGTCCTCCCTCCTCTCCTCACCCTCCTCGTCCTTTTCCTCCACCTCCTCCCTCTCTTCCTTCACCTCCTCTGATTCTGTCAGAAATCCCCCTCTTCCCCCTCCTACTCCCCTGCCCTGCTCCAGCACATCTCATCCTCCACCTCCGCCCTACCCACCTCTCTCTCAACAACAATCCCTCCACTCTCCACCTCCTTGTCCCGTTCTTCCCACTCTTCCGCCACCATCTTATGCATATGCATTGCAACATGCTCAGCCTCGACCGTTTGTCTTCCCGGACGCACCTGACAATCTTGTGGTGACAGGATTCCCCCCGCCTCCTTCCCCTGAGCTCGCAGAGGAACCAGACCTGTCAATCAGGTGCCCTCCCCCTCCTCCCCCGCCACCTCCCCCTTACACCCACACCCCTTTGCGTCTTTCCCAAGTCCAGAGCATCTCCAGAGTGAGTTTGCGGCAGCCCCCACGACCCCTGATCACAACCCAGGCGCTGCAGAGAGTCACACTGCGCTCAGTCAAAAGGGCACAAGAGCTAGCCCCACTGGTGCTACCTAGCATTATGCTAACCAACCCTATATCCGCTGATGTTGAGCAGAGCTTAGATTGCATTGATACTATGCTAACCAGCATTATTCCAACTGATGCCCTGTCAACTAATTATGAAACAAGGAGTGTTGATTCTAAGCAAAATGATATCATGCTAACCAGCGTCGAGGAGAGAGTGAGAGGCATACATGCCTCGCAAACCAGTTCTGTGTCAGATAGTGTGGACACCATCATTACCGAAGCTGAGGCCATATCAGCTGGGGCAGTTTTGCCAATTTGCCAAAAGACAGATGAAACGAATGACTCCCCGCTGGCAGAGGCTGCAATTAGATGTGAAAACAATGGTGCTATGCTAATGGGAGACAATATGTCAGCAGAGACATTGTCAGAATCATTCCCTCCCTACACTTCCCTGATCACTGCTTGGCAGACTAATGCAACCACAGAGGACACTGGGAGGAAAGATTCAAGCCCACAGATAACTAGAACTCTGAAGAAGCCTAACACGCTAGACAAACCTGGGGTGCTTGAGAAGCTTGGGACGCTACAGAAGTCTAGAACTGCTGAGAAGCCTGTTGTTCTCTCTAGACCGCTTGTTTTCACAATGAAAGATGTGGTTCTCAGCTCTAGTCCGCCTCCTAAGAACAGAGAACCAGTACCGCAGAACATTGAGTCCATGCTTCAGAAGGACACACTTCCCTGCTTGACTAGCTGTGAGTCTGAGCACTCAGGGTGGGCTGACACACCCACACACTCACCTGCTTTCCCCTCATCCTCCCCACAAAGACAGAAGCCTCCCCCCACCCTGCAGAAGCCCAAACGTATGCAGGGGACAACCAAGCCCCAGGTTGAGTCTCACCCAGAGAATGAGTTACCCATACAGAGGACAACCAAACCCCAGGCTGAGTCTCACCCAGAGAATGAGTTACCCATACAGAGGACAACCAAACCCCAGGCTGAGTCTCACCCAGAGAATGAGTTACCCATACAGAGGACAATCAAACCCCAGGCTGAGTCTCACCCAGTGAATGAGTTACCCATACAGAGGACAACCAAGAACCAGACTGATTCTAAGCCAGCGAATGAGTTATCCATACAGAGGGCAACCAAGCCCCAGGCTGAGTCTCACTCAAAGCTTGAGTTGCCCAAACAAAGGACAACCAAGACCAAGGTGGAGTCTCATCCAGAACCAGAGTTACCCATACAGAGGACAACCAAGCCCAAGACAGAGTCTCAGACTTTCTACCATTCAAAGTATTATGTACCAGAGCTACCACCAAAGCCCTGTCTTCCAAAGCCCCACCAGCAATCCTGTCGACCAGAGTTCCCCCAGAAATCCGGTCCTCCAGAGCCCAAGCAGGAGTCCTGTTTTACAGAGCCCAAGCAGGAGTCCTGTTTTACAAAGCCCAAGCAGGAGTCCTGTTTTACAGATCCCAAGCAGAAGGAGTCCTGTTTTACAGAGCCCAAACAGGAGTCCTGTTTTACAGAGCCCAAGCAGGAGTCCTGTTTTACAGAGCCCAAGCAGGAGTCCTGTTTTAAGGAGCCCAAGCCAGACTCCTGTTTTACAGAGCCCAAGCAGGAGTCCTGTCCTCCAGAGTCCCAGCTGGAGTCCAGTAATTTGAAGGCTAAGGCAGACGCAGCTCCTGGACATACACAGCGTGTGCAAGTATCATACGCAGAGCTGGAGACCTCAGAACTACAGGAGATCTGGGTGATGCAAAAGAACGAAGAGGAGGACTCGACAGACAGGATTCGGGAGATGGGCACGCTGAACCAGAGGAGGGGAGAGGAAGAAGAGTGTGACGAGGAGGAGAGGGGAGCGACGGAGGATGAGGACAGCAGTGATTCTGGAAGCTTCCTTCTGGAAGAGCGGAGAGACTCTCTGAGCAGTGATCTGTCCACTGACAGCCTGAAAGGGGAGCTTCTGCTCCCAAACAGTCTCATCCATGAGGAAGTAGGCAACGTGAGGGAGGAGGGGTGTGGCCTTGACACAGACGAGGTCAGCAGCTCCACAGGGTCCCTGAGCTCCAGACAAGACAATCGTAAGCTACTGATCCTTCTCTCTCGTTTTCTATGTACCCCTCAATGTTTTGATGTACCCCTCTTGCCCACTCCCCTTCTACGGACACAAAAGTCTTGTTCTTTGTATGACTTCTACCTCCCTCCATCCTCTGGGTTGAAGATGACAGCACAATTCCCACCCAAAGTTTTGTCCACACCTGCTCAAAGTCGTTGTTTGTTGTGAGAGGTTGTCTGATGCGAACACTCCTGGGACACATGGGGTTTTTTTTCTACATTTTCAAATGTGCGAGGCCATTGTTACCAGACCTTGTGCTGTTGCCTGGCAAGACCTGGCAACGTAACACTAATGCTGTCTTACTCTCCTCACACCCCCATTCCTCTGTCTTACCCTCATCAAACCCCCCTTCCTCTGTCTCACCCTCATCAAACCCCCTTCCTCTGTCTCACTACTATCTTTCTCTCGCGGGTGACATTACTTCAGTGATGGTAACACCAGCAAGGCCACGAACTACAGAGGACCTATTTGCTGCCATACACAGGTATGTAATGAATGCACTGAGACATATCTACATCTGTTGAATGTCCACATTTCTCAAACCTGGTCAACAATCCTAATCATTTCATGTGAATCTTTTTTTAGCACTGCAATTTTTATTTTTATTATTAAAAAAAGTCTGTCTGCGTCTCTCTGTAGCAATGCATTCTGGGAAGGCACACAGGTTTGAACACCCATGTGTGGGCATGGCATTGTCTACAGGTAACACTTATTGGCTGGAGCCGGATGTTAGTTGTAGGATTATCCCATAGTCCAGTCCTTTGATTGGTGTTGTTTAAAACTAGCTCCTATGATGAAGCATGATGTAGCTAGTCCCTATGTGGTGTAACATGATGTTGTAGCTATTCCCTGTGTGATAAAAAAAACATGATGTTGTAGCTTGTCCCTGTGTGGTGAAACATGATGTTGTACATACTGTAGCTAGTCCCTGTGTGGTGAAACATGACGTTGGACTGTAGCTAGTCCCTGTGTGGTGAAACATGACGTAGCTAGTCCCTTTGTGGTGAAACATGATGTTATAGCTAGTCCCTGTGTGGTGAAACATGATGTTGTAGCTAGTCCGTTTATGGTGAAACATGATGTTATAGCTAGTCCCTGTGTGGTGAAACATGACGTAGCTAGTCCCTTTGTGGTGAAACATGATGTTATAGCTAGTCCCTGTGTGGTGAAACATGATGTTGTAGCTAGTCCGTTTATGGGGAAACATGATGTTATAGTTAGTCCCTGTGTGTTGAAACATGATGTTGTAGCTAGTCCCTTTGTGGTGAAACATGATGTTATAGCTAGTCCCTGTGTGGTAAAACATGATGTTGTAGCTTGTCCCTGTGTGGTAAAACATGATGTTGTAGCTAGTCCCTGTGTGGTGAAACATGATGTTGTACATACTGTAGCTAGTCCCTGTGTGGTGAAACATAATGTCGTACATACTGTAGCTAGTCCCTGTGTGGTGAAACATGACGTTGGACTGTAGCTAGTCCCTGTGTGGTGAAACATGACGTAGACATGACCTTGTTTGGTGGTTCACTGATTCTGTATCTCGGTGGTTTACTGGTTCAGGGGTCAGTGGTAGTTACTATTCGTAATGTAATGTTAATCCACTCTCTTCCTCCATCCTTTTGTATCCCCCCCCCCTTTCCCTCCCTCTCTCAGGTCAAAGAGGAAAGTTCTGGGTCGCAGGAAGTCTGTGGAGGAACCATGCCCTGTCTTCCCTATTTCCTCTTCCTCCTGTTACTCTGCCTCACATCCAGTGACCTCTGCAGACTCTGGCCCGACCCCTCCAAGACCTCTAGAGGTAATCGGGTTCAGAAGGGTGAGCAGTCGTAGGTCGGGGGTCAGTAGCAGCACTGACAGCTTCAAGGCTCTGCTGCTGAAGAAAGGAAGTCGCTGCGACCCTGCCGCTCGTATTTCTGCAGCCGAGAGACTCCGCAGTACCTCCCCGAGACACCAGAGGGCGCCAGCGCCACAGAACCAGAGCTCACAGAGCGAGACCCAGTCAGAAGCACACATGCCTCTGGTGGTGGAGCCACACGCTCATGCACACGAGGCATCTGCACACACACCTCAGCCCTCTCCACTAAACACACACAAACCTTATGCCACTCCACACACAGACCTGGTGTCTGCAGACAAGCCCCAGTACAGACACAGACACAGGAGAAAGGCGGAGTGGTCACATGCTGAGCTCCCGTTCCCACCCTCCTCCCCCATCTACCCCTCCTCCCCCACTCTCTGGGGCTGGCGGCCTCCCCGCTCCCCCACTCCCCCCTGCTCGGCCAGCCGACGCTTCGCCTCCCGCAGCCGACTACCCAGCAGCCCAATGACTGCAATCTCGGAACGGGATGGGGAGGAGGAGGACGACGATTCGACGGAGGGCGAGGCGCAGGCCGAGACAGTCCAATTGGCTGATGATTCCTACAAGATGTTTGGATTGGTCAACCTTACTGATGGACAGGACAGGGCTACCAATGGCAGTCTTGATTGGCTGGACAGAAGGACAATGAAGATCAATAACATGCTGTTCTCCTTCCCCTTCGCTCTCTCCCTGGAAAGCAGTGGGTAGAGCACCAGACAGGTGACTGACGGTCCTACTCATACCCAGGACAAATGCACACATCTGGGGGTTTATATTTCCTAAAGATGCGGGGGGCATTGTTGGAAGTCAATACCTAGCGTTGAACTAGTACTATTGTACAGAATGACTGTCTCCATTAGTAGATTGGGCAACATAAGTGTTGGTTCAGTTTTGTTACTAGTTTCAGAAAGTTCAGATTACAAAGTTATACTAAAAATTTATATTAGAAATGTATTGTGCGGTTTCAGTTGCCAAGGCAAAACGTTCACTCTCAGTAATGTCTGAGAATGTCTCTTTGATTGTGATTGGCTTGTTGTTTGAAAATGATGATTATTATCTGAAGAATGTAATCAACTTATGTTGTCCTATACGTATTTTAAATCAAACACATTAATCCTCTTTAAATCCTCATTTAGTTTAAATTATTTTATTTTGATAACATTATTGTGTAAATAATATAGTACATAATTTACTGTACATTGCGTTTTCATCTCATTTCTATAAAATAACTTATGTCTCCTTTATATTACTGTACCTTAAAACCTGTACTTCATGCATTTTCTAACAGCTGTTCTGGGTATAGGTATTTTTTTAGTGTATTTATTTGACAATTGTGAAAATCAAACGTTATCCATGGTGCTAGATAAGGAGATAGGGCTTAAAAGTTAGATTTTATAGGTCAGGGGTCATGGAGAAAATAGATTTTCTATGGCAGATATAACACATATTTTGAGGTATGAAGTGAGGTGGAAAGAGAGAGAGCTAGAGAAAGAGAGGTAAACAGAAATAGAGAATTTTAGAGACAGAGACTCAGGTAGTGGATAGTGGTTTTGGGGGTGACAGTGATCGGGTGAGTGAACAATCGTGAGATGTGAGGTGAAGGATGTAGCACACTGAGAGTCAGACAGCCAGGGATAGAGTCATAGAGGGAGAGAGTTTCAGAGAAAGTCATTGAGAGAGTCAGATGGCGAGAGAGGCAGAGTCAGAGAGAGTCAGTGGGTGACAGTGAAAGAGAGAGAGAGAGAGTCAGAGGGAGAGTCAGAGAGAGAGAGTCAGAGGGAGAGTCGGAGAGATAGACAGTCAGAGGGAGAGTCAGAGAGATAGAGTCAGAGAGGGAGTCAGAGAGAGAGAGAGTCAGAGGGAGAGTCAGAGAGAGAGAGTCAGAGGGAGAGTCAGAGAGTCAGAGGGAGAGTCGGAGAGAGTCAGAGAGATAGACAGTCAGAGCGAGAGTCAGAGAGATAGAGTCAGAGAGAGAGAGAGAGTGTCAGAGGGTGACAGTGAGAGAGGCAGAGGGAGAGAGTGAGAGAGGGACAGAATCAGAAACAGAGTGACGAAGAGACAGTCAGAGAAAGAAATTGAGAGTGGCAGTGAGAGAAAGAGACACAGGAAGATGGAGGGAGAGAGCTGCATGTAAAGATTAAGGTGAGAAGGCCCTGAGTGTCAATTTCATAAAGAGCATTATGATGGAACACTGTCTACTGCTGTTTGATTGGCACAAATACATCCACATCCACACATCCACACACAAACATGCAAGCAGACACACACAGAAACAGATACATGCATGCAGACATGCACACATTCAAACACACACACACAATTGCACATTACAGACTGAACATTCATATTCTGTTTAGACTAACTGAAAATACTATTTAAAAATTAAAAGCTCAGAGGTCAGGTAGGGTCTGTTACTTGAAACATTAAATCACAGCGTTTTAAAAGGCAGAGATGCGACATCACATCACCATTATATCACCTGCAAGTGTGACCTGGGAATTCTATTGGAAAAGTACTTCCTGCCTATCTTCATACCAAAAGGTCTTTGATTTAATGTTCACTGGTAAATATTTCAAGGAATTCATCTGATCTGTCAGTAGACTAGATCTAGTGGCCATTTTGGGTACACTAGTCTGTGCTATTTTAGAGTAGTGGTATATGCTGTGGTATACCGCACAACGCATTGCAGAGTGCCGGCACAGCTGCTTAGCTATGGTTTATTAGCAATATTGGTATGTTAGCAACTGTGACAAACCATTTTTATGTAGACTATTAGGATATTTTCAATCTGTTGTGCCTCAAAGCTCCACTAGTCAAATTCTAAAATTCATTTGTTTATTTTTTCTGTCAACACATACAGTAACTAACACATTGTTTTAGTTATGGGCAAGGTACTTAGCATATCTTAACAAAGTAAACGTAAATCATCATATATTTTCAGTTAATAAAAATATGAATAAATAAATAATCAGTTACCTTTTGTAAATTACCATCAAAATTGTTAGGTTTTTTGTGAGCGTGTGGTTTTAAAAAGGTGTGTGGATTTATATGTGTGTGTTCATCGTTGATTCCTGTCACATCCGTACAGTACATAATCAATACTAACTGGCTCAGTGTGTTGTTGTCATTAACCACATGACCACGGTGATTTTGTTACATACACCCATCTCTCCTCTGATTGGTTGCTAATTGATTGGTTTTGTAAATGGGCATCTCCTGTTGATTTGTTTATGATTTAAGCTGGACCAGCTGATGGTCAATTACATTGCCTTTGTGAATGATGAATGTACACGTGTCGCTGGAAGTTTCCATTGGAAGAGCATGATGTTTGAGTTTGTTTTCCCACAACCACCTGTGATTAAAATGTAAACACGAAAGACTGTAACTGTCTTTGGACAAAAGTGTCTTCGAAATGGCATATATTATATTACCCACGCACGCACACGCACACAAACACATGAACACACACACTTGTTTGCTTTTCTATCCTTTTTGGAGACCAGAAAAAATATTCCTTATTTTCTCAATCCCATAAACTTAACCTTTACCCGAACCCTAAACACTAACCTCAACCCAATGACTTAAATAGCCTATACTCACTTCCCCATATGTTCCATGTTCCATTCTTGTGAAGACATCTGGTCCTCACAAGTATAGTAATACATCAACTGAGATATCCTCATGTCGTAGTCACCAGTCAACTGAGATATCCTCATGTCGTAGTCACCAGTCAA